>VXBL01006297.1:826476-906661 GCA_013400195.1 Aramus guarauna | reverse complement strand
GCTTTCAGCTGCCTGAAAGAGCCCTCAGGCACAGCAAACACACACACACACCCTGCCCCACATTTACTTCAAAACCTGCTAAGAGGGGGAAAAAACCTGTAAGTGATAAGAACAGGACCCAAGCAGATGCTTGCATTGTTGTGGGCACAAACACCTTGCTGGCTTGGAGTCCAAAAGAGCTTAAAAAAGGAAAAAGCCCTGAGATGGTAATTGCAAATTGTTCTGTCCCTGCTGCGGTTGACTCGTGTCCATCACATCCTGAGAAGCCGGACAACGGAGAGGTTAAATCTCCAGCAGAAAGGCTTAGCCAGCCCCATTGCACACACGCCTCACGTTCCCGCAGCTGCAAGGTGTTGTGTCAAAGGAGCTCGTGCCACAACACACTGCGGAGATGGCTCCGTGTGCCGACCCGGCTGCAGCGGCACCGGCATCTCCCCCGGCCTGTGACTCTGGAGCCGCGGAGGTTAATCTCCCGTTGCAAAGCCTTTTCCCCCATGCAGCTGCGCTGATGCATTCCTGCACCCTCCACAGCCCTGGAAATATCAGTGTGCTATTTAATCAGCCTTGTCTCCAGGGAAGCGCAGTCCTCGAACGTCAAAGCGACATGCATATTCAACAGGGAGTGTGTCCTGCAGTGCAAAGCTGCTGGCTTCAAGTAAGAGCAGGAAAACCTGAGCTGCGGAGGTGCAGCAGGCACACTACGGTAATCCCAGCCTCATTCCCCTGCCTTCTCTCTGCCCGGTTGGAAATGCCTTTTCCCAATTGCGTTACGGATACACCTTAAGCGACAGGGCCGGCAGCTCTGCTCTGAAACAGGGTTGCCAAAAGCACACCTGAAATGGGGACGTCGTCCAGTGACCACCCCTGCCCAGCGTGGCGGTCGGGCTGAGGGCACACTCACCGAGGAGCTGCAGGACGCCGAGGAGGAAGGACAGGCACTTCATTCTGCAGCAGGCTGCCTGCTCTCGCTTTCCCTGCCCCTGCCCCGCCGGACCTTGGACCCTCCTCAGAGGCACGTGATGGGCTCAGCCCAGAAGACGCTGTAGGGAGAAGGGAGTAAACCAGTACGGGAGGCAGGTTTCCCCCAGCCTTGCTCAGTCCCAGAAGTTGGTTTGCTCTCAGCTTCTTTCCCAATCTCCCCACTTCCTTGGCATCCGTGAGGACCCTGGGATTGCCGCTGGGGAGGCGAGGGCAGTGGTCCCCCCAGCTCTGTTCGCCATTCCTCGCCATCCACGCCCTCTGCACCCATCCGGGTCCTGCTAAAGGGTGGCAAGTGTGAATGCACCGCGTGCACGTCCCGTGCCGCTCTCCCCTGCAGAACGCCAGCTACCTTGTAATTACTAATAATGGTCTCAATGTATTTTCAATTAGCTCACTTGGAAGAGAGCAGCTCCCAGCAACAACTTGTAATTGTACTTTGGCCACCAGCTGATTTGCTCATTACCCGGCGCACGCCGCGGCAGCGCCGGCACAGCCCCACACTGCGTTTGTTGGGGCTGCCGGGGGTCGAAGGGGGCAGCTGGCGGTGCCAGCAGTGCACGTGGCTGCAGGACGAGGAGGAAGGACCCCACCACCCCTGTCCTCTGCCCCAGCATGGAGCAATGCTCGTGTCTCTAGAAGGGTGTGTTAGGACCAGAAAAGGACAGGAGAGCAATGACAGCCTGGGAAGAGGACAGCGTGGGGACGGTGACAGAGGTCCACAACACGGGGAGAGCTGGAGGGCTCAGCACCCTTCCAGCAGGGACCCTTTGGCTGACACTGGTAGAAGCAAGGCGAGGGCAGAGGCTTTGTGGATCTATGAGTTTACGGGAGCCCAGGAGGAGACTGGAGAAGTGCTCAGAAGGGACATCAGTGGAGGGGCTGCAAACCGCAAGCAGCTCTGAGCTGACACCAATGAGGATTTGGGAGTGCAGGAGGGGGAACAGGCTCCCCCATCCCACCCTTCAGGTTCCCACCACTTCTCAGCTTCCAAACAGGCAGACCAGGGTGGGGAGCGGGGACCAGAGGCCCATCACTCTTTGGAAGTCTTCTTTCTCCCAAAACCTTAGCCCAGTTGGTGCCATTTCCCACCTCTGCAGCCAGCGCAGGAGTGAGAAGGGCAGCGGGGTCCTGCCCCCAGGAGACCGCGGTGCAGCACCCGGCGATGCACCATGCCCTGCGCAGGAAGATGGAGGTGTCCCTGCCTGGAGCTCTGTCCCCACCAGTGTCACAAACGTAGCCCATGAATTGCCAAGAGAAAAAGCTCTCAGCCTGGGCATCGGCCAAAAGAGAGTCAGCACTTTCTGCGCAGAGCGCTGGATGCTGAGATGTCCTCGAGGTAAAAGGCTCCCGCGCTCTCATTACCACTCATAAATGTCTCCCGAGGGACTCTCGGGGTGAATGCTGGCCGCAGTGAGATGTCCTGTATTTTAATAGAGGTGGAAAAAAAAATATAAATCATGACTAGTCAGCAATAACAGCTTGGAGAAAGGACTGCAGTGTGCAGAGGGCAGGGTGCATGCTTGTCCATGGCCTCAGCGTCCTGCGGCACAGCCAGGAGGGGAGAAACTGCTCGTGGGACTCTGTGCAGACGGTGATGCCATGGCCCCTAACACCCACTGTTTCAGGGGCTGCTCCAGACCCGTATTTTTACTTTTTGCACCCTGCAGCCACTGCTTTTGGGTGCTGCTCCTTTCAGCTGCTCGGCAGCTCCAGTGTCACCAAAGCTGATACCTGTTTAATTTCAAGTGAGCCAGGATTCATCTGACAAGCAGGCAGAGGTCTAAAATACCTCGTCTGCCATACCCAATCTGCCCTGCCTTCATCAAAGGGCCTGTGAAATCCTGTCCCCAGAGGGACAGTCCCCACTCCTGCCGCTCTAGCGTTCAGGTAGGCAGGGCAGGGAAATTACAGGAATCCCAGCAAAACCTGTTACTGGGGACAGCTGCTCACGGCAACGATCCTGCTGGGGGTGAGCGGACAGAATAACCCAGCCCTTGCTGCAGGCCTCTCCCCGGGGCCGCAGCACACTATCTCCGACCCAGCGTCTGTCGCTGCCACCGCCCCAAGATGCTGCTGCGGCCCAGGACCAGGCAGGCACGACGGAAGGCTGCACGGGAGCCAGATTTGGATCAGGCGGTTACAGGGAGAAAGAAACAAAGATGAAAGGAAGCAGAAATCGGTCCCCAGAAACGAAAGCGGCTGCTCTAACGTGGAGATCAGCACATTCAACTCCTTGCTGCCAGCCCGCCCTTCTGCTCCCCAGCCTGCTCCCCTGGCGCTGTGGCCCGCGATGGCCCTGGGGAGGGCGAGCACATGGCCACCGCAGGGGGGGAAATGGCACGCAGCGGGTGCTCGACCTTCTCAGCATGGAGTTATAAACTGGTGTCAAAGCCAGAAACACTGGTCTGCTTGGCCAGCCAGCAAAGCCTCCTCCTAAAGCCTGTCAGGGACATCCAGCACCTCTCTGAATCGTCCTGCTGTACAACTGTGCCTCTTCTCACCGCTTAAAACAGTTGTGGCCTGCAACACAAGGGACTTCTCCAGTGCGAGCCCTCAGCCCCAGCACTTTGCAGCTGGGAAGGGAGCCCAGTGCCGAGCACGAAGCAGCGACGGTTGTGAGCCCCCGTCTCTGAGGTGGGTGATTGCCCCCAACACACACGCGCTCCTTGCAGCCCTCCAAACAGCCAAGCAGCAATAGCACCGTCCCCAGAAAGTCATTAAGCACATGGAAAATGTTCTGTGATGAAGGTATTAGGCCCCGTGGCCTCAAACAGAGGGGAGAGGGCAGAGGCATGCCACAGCCAGCTGGCTCCAAACCCCCCGTGCTGAAGGTACCAGGGCACGAGGCCGCTCCCAGGGCGTGCTGACAGGCCGGGCCATACCCAAACAGACGTTACTTGCCAGTCGTCTTGGCACGGTGCGTCGTTGCTTAAGGTTTGGACATGAAGCTAATCTTAAATAACTGAGAAGAAATGCCCTGTCAGGCAACAGCCCCTCTAGCTCTCACATCTCATGGCTGCCCTAAAAGCAGGCAGCCCCGAGCTGTGATCAGAGGGAGCAGAGTAAGGTCCCATGTGAGATTTCCATTTATTTAAGAAAATGTTAAAGTCTGAGGTGCAACAGCACAATCCATACTGCCATGACTGATCCCCGGTGACAGAGGAGCTGTGTGTGCTGCCAGGACAGGCACGGCCCCACGTCGGGGCTGGTCAGGAGCTAAAGCCCAATGTTCAGCCGGCCCATGGAGTTAAACCCTCTCTGGGACGCTGCGCTGACTCAGCAAGAGGAACTCACCCGGCGCTTACAGGGCTCCATCCAGCAGCCACACTCTCTTCTCCCCTAGGAGCAGCAAGGCAGGAGAAGTCACCGGAGGGGATCACATTTGATCTCAGAGCTCTCTGGAAGCTGTGTTCCGACTCACTTCTTATCTCGTAGTCTGAAGCAGGAGAACAAGGGCTTCCTGCTGAGGATGGCCGCAAGCGGCAGCTACGGAGCTACGTCTGTGCGGGTGTGGGGATCTGAGCACCCAGCCCTGTTTCTCAAGTCCTGAGCCCACACCCTGCGGGACGCTTTAACCAGCCCACCTCTTCCAGCCCCTGCACTTGGTTTCTGCTCATCCTTGGAGGACTGGGTGCTGCTTACCCCGGGGACAGGCTCAGCCCTCCTCTGCATTCCCGCTGGCTGATGGCGCAGATATCTTGAGACAGATGCCATTTCTACCAGCCAGGGCTGATCCAAATAATTTCCTCTGCGGGAGCTTCTGTGTTGGCACAAAACAGCCATCAAGTGTCCATAGCAATGTCTGCAAACAACTCCTGCCTCTGACCAGCACAGCGATGCTGTCAAAACACATATTTCCACCAGCTACAACCGGTACCGTGAGCTGTGGCCAAATGCTGCTTAACCCAATCTGGAGCCCGCAGGGTGGAAGTCAGTCCCCAGGGTCTCTTCTGTGTTTGCCAGCCCAGCTGGCGGGAATTGAGCTCCCCGCTTGGGCCATTCCCCCTTCTTGGGAGCCTATGGGACACATGAGAGCACGCATCGGGATCCAATGCCACTGCCAGAGGTTACCCCGATGGAGGGGGGTGGGCTCACCCTCCCCAGGTCCCATATTTGCTGAGAGGGGCAGGAGAAGACACTTGGGTTATCATCGCTTTTGGCCAAAGAGCAGGGACAAGCCAGATGCATTACTTGATGGTGACGGCCTCCAGGGCTCAGCCCAGGCGTTCAGGAAAGAACCAAACTGACTCATGGAAAACTGGCTTTGAGGAAGGACAGGGGAAATCACCTCTTTCGCCACTTGTTTTGACCACTGGGTATTTCCCCCTTCTTCAGGCAATTCCAGGATTTGGTCACATCAAAGCAGGCTATCCCAGAGAGCAGGACATAGGTCCATCTGCAGGACCAAGAAGTCAGAGGTTTTAAAAATGCTTCTTACTAGACAGCAAACAAACCCAAGGCTTTAAACACTGGAAGACTTAAAAAAAAAAAAAAAAAAAAATCCTCCTGCAATTTTTGCAGGACATGGCCCCAGCAGCAGGTCCGGGCTTGGGCAACACACACGTCTGCACAGCACCCTCTGTAGACCAGGAGAGCCCCCCACCAGCACTCCCCGACAGCTCCGTCCCGTCACCCCCAGTACCACACCTCCCGCCGGGCAAAGGCACGCCACAAGGTGCCAGCTGCCTTCTGTGACCTGTCACTAAGATGACTCCCATAAAACCTTATTCTTGCCAGGAACAGCAGCACATACCATTTGAATTAAGATTCATCGCTGGGGGAGGAGGAGCAGGGAGATGAGGAGAGAATCGGTGTTTGCCTTCACGTTTAAGGCAACTTGTTTCCTCTCCACCTATCCTGCTGCACCATAATGACACAAGCATCACATCAGACACAAGCGTCACATTTGAGCAGCACCAAGCAAAAAAAATTGGGAAGGAGGAGCAGCTCTGGGGACAGCAAAGTCCGCTCTTCCTTAAGAGAGCTCTGCTTGAAGGTAACCCACTTATTAAGAAAGCAAGGAAGTTCACCATCTTTTCATGCTCCACAGCGAGATGTGAAGAGCTTTAGGTGGCGCAGGCGGGAGTGCCAGCCGTGGGAGTACGAGCGGAGAGTGCGATGAGCAGGGCAGGGGATGGCAGAGCATCCAGACTCACTTAGCTGTGACAGCTCCCAGCAGCAGAAGGAACATCCACCATCCCGTGCACGGTGAGGACAGCATTTCTTAGCCGGCCTTCCCTCTCACCATGCCCGCCTTACTGCTCTTGCCTTTGGCATCCCCATTTTATCAAGAGGCAGCATGCGCCCACCCAGCACTTTCAGAGTACCTGCTGCAGAGGCTGGTGCCGGCTGGACAGATCGGACTCACGCCCGGGTACCAGCGCGGTGGCTTTTGCCGAGACACCATGGTCTTGCCTCTAAGCACAGGCAGGACATTCCTGCATTGCCAAACCGAGTATTACCCCTGCAATGATGTGAAAGAGGGGAAATGGGAAAGTAAGAAAGAGGTGTAGGGATCAGGGTTTGCGTCACTAGGCTGAATCTGAAATGTGGTAAAAATATTATTGCTTCACTCATTTCAAAACAGCACGCTGCTTTTAGAGACTGCACTGTGTCCCATGACATACACCTGAAATGCATTTCTGAGTTGAGAAAAGAAGAGTCTGTAATGACACTGGAGAAGAAAGGAAAAAAAAAAAAATCAATCTAAATTTTCAGACATTCAAGCCACATTCTGTCCATTCTGTCTGTACTTTCCCACAGCTCTTTGGGAAAGCTGTGTACCGCAAATGCACAAAAAGCCATTTCAATCATTTCTACTCTATTTGCACAAGGACTCTTGACACCGACGTTCGGATGAACGCCATCGCCTCCTTTATTCTAGCAGAATTATCACATGGAAACTAGGACTCTGATAAAAGTTATGGCAAATTTCCTGCGAGGAGGAAGGGAAATGCCACAATTAAGGTCCATCAGGTGCATAAGTGTAAAGCACTGAACAGCAAACGTACCGTGGGTTCAGAGAGGAGAAAGGATGCACCTTGGCCATTTGCAAGTCAACAGCAGCCATTCAAATTCAACACACCAGGTTTTTTTAAAAAATATGATTTCCTACTTAGATTTATTTTTCCTTTAATAACACAGTTTAGCATTTCAGAGTTTTGCATTCTACACTCTTACATACTGTCCTTGTTTATTAGCATTTAAACACAAAAAGACATAGCAAGACCTCCAAACACAAATAAATACAAAAACACAATATACAATAAACTGAAATACAACATATAATAATGCTATTGGGAAATTAAGACATGTTGCTAATTCCTTTTTTTTTTAATTATTATTATTTTAACAACATGGTTATTGCTGAGCAATAAATTATACATTTCAAAGTTGTTTTTTCCCCCTAAAAGAAAAGGACGAGAACCACTGGTTACCAGATCACTTGCACTGTATCCTTACAGCTATTGATAATTAAGACAGGCAGAATATACACAATCAAATGAGGTTGGCCTTCTTTGGTCTTTGTTTTTGATCATAAAACTGAACACAAGTGTACCGTTCACTGAAGAGTATGAGATTAAAGAAATGGATACACAAGTTTCAAACACGTTAATTTGTACATCATTCTTGATCACTGATGTCTTTTCCATAGATAGTTCTTACAGAATTTCTTGGAAACAAATGTCAGCTTGAGTTTTCCCAATTATTATGTTGTTGCATGCGTCTTAAAGGTTATCCTACTTGTCTAAGAGAAATGGACCTACATTTAGCCCATCATCTCCTAATGGGGTATTTTTCACAGCTCTCTAGTCACCACTAAATCATTGGAGTTTTATACCTTGTAGAAAAAATCCTGAACTTCCCCTGTTTTTTTCTATAAACCTGAAAAATAATATATAAATCAAACAACAGCTATAAGAAAAACAAAATAGGTGAATCACATGATGCATCAGCAACGATGGAAGCTTGTACCTTCCCATTCCACAAGTACAGATTATACAACTCTCTGCCAGTGACGCAGGTCATAGTTGGAAGATGTGTCCTTTCCAATGTGAGCTATATTCAAATCCAAAGCTCAGAACACTACGCAAGAAAATGACCTTTACGAATGATAATGCTGGTTTATCTCAGTAACCCTTAGACAGAGTCAAATTTTATCACTACGCATCACACTGCCAGCAATGGAGCGTGTGAACACCGGCATTACTAAGAAGTTAAAAAGTCCTTGCAGAACTGGCAACCAAATTAAAAGCTTAGTTCCAAAGGACCAAAAACACAAACACCACGTAGAGACAACAAACCCTTCCCTAAATGGGTAGGTTAGTAAGCCACAGAGTTGGGATCCAGATTTGAATTCCACATCAAGTCTGGGATGTATGGATCCAGGATTTTGGTTCAGGTGCTTCTCTGTGAAATTTAGAACTTATTTGAACCCTAAGGAACTAATCCTAACTTGGAGGGAAAAAAACCAAACAAACACAGCCTAGTATCTACACTAAGATCATGAAATGGAAGACAGAAGCTGCAGTCTTGACCATAAATTAGAAGAGAAATAGGAATAGTCAGATCCCATACGCGTTGTATATCTCTACTCTTCTAAATCTTAAGAGGATGTCCCTGAATCAGCAGTCCAAAGTTTTCCACAACCTTCCTATCTGGTGTTTCTCAGCAAAGGCCTGGATTAAGAGGCAGGAAAGAACAATTAAGCCCTCCTTATTTTGGTTTAAAGAAAATGGGAAAGAGCCCCACAAGAAAGAAATGGTCAGTCACGCTACAGGCTGGTAGAACAAAGATTAATCCACTTTAAAATGGTATTCTCCCTCCTCAGTTAAGAGGAGCATCAAATGAGACTTATTTTGTTGGGTGATTCTGAACAAACAGAGCAGGACACGTATTTGCTGCTATTACTCACACCGACACATTGCGCTGGCCTTCCGCTCTGCAGGCTGTGCAAAGCACCGCCATGTAGTGAGCAACATCTGGGCTACCATACAACCCCAAATCAAGACAGCTTGTGTGTTTAATTATAGCCCTTACTGTCCTGATGTGGGTCTTTAAGGTATATCAACTTGTTTTTCGGTTCCTTTAAAGGGACAAATGTATATAAAGAGTAAAACATAGTGATTTGAGGATAACACTAGGGAACTGGAACCTCTCAGTCAGTCCTGGTTCCAGGAGATTCCTTTCATGACTCTTGGTAAGTCACTTCACACCTCATCCTTGATCTTCTTTTTCTAGAAAAGACAACCAGCACTTGCTAGAAGAACATGTCTGCAGATGCAAAGTGCTTACTACGATGTACACAGTGCTACAAACTACTCTCAGACTGAACTCCTGAACCAATCGCTTTTATTGCGGTAGCTATGATTTCTAGGTCCACCAGAATACAGAGGTATTGACTGACAGGATAGGAATTCCAGGAAGAGGTCCAGCTGCTTTTCATTACCTTTTGTTCCCAAATTAAAGGACAGAATTTGCAATTAACAAGTTGCCCATCGCTATGTTTGTTTAAAATACAGGAATCTCTAAATTAGCGGAGTACGAGGAAGGACACGTGTCCTAGATGACATTCCAAGGTCTTCAGAAAGGCTAAACAAACAGTTTGTTTGCTATATACAGGTCTTCAAACCTGGAAGATGTGAATCCAAAAGTTTGCCCTTAGCCAAGATCCTCCCTTAGCAGCAGCAAGTTACGTTTGCACCACTTGATCAAGTATAACTTGGAGGAAAGGGTTTTGTTTCATCACTTCTACCTAAAGAAAAGACTTTGCATATATATGTGCATGCATGTCTGTGTGTATTATGTATGTACCTACACACATACGAGTAATTTACAGAGCAAAAACTAAGAGATTAGGTACGCAACCCAAGAGTTTTTCCCCCTCACCTATTTGTATATTTGCATAGTTAAATCATATCAAGGCATCAATACTGCCATCACGCTTTTTACTCTTCCGCGGTGCAGCCAACTTTTCTTGTCACTCCCTACGTGCTTCTCTGTCTTGGACCTAACAGCACCAGTGTTTTAAAAAGAAAACAAAACAACAGAAACCCTGCATTGTTGGTGAAATGCCTATCCCACGTGATGGAATACAGATACAAATAGGTGGTAGCTTTTAAACTCCATCTCAACAAGCCGTAATCGTGGCAAGCCGAGAAACACGAGCGATACAATCACAACCTAACATTCATGGGTTCAACACTTAAATTACAACTAACACAAATCTCTATTATCTTTGCATTTGAGAAATTCACCAGGCACAGGAACAGGCACATATCTTCAACTTTCCTTTTCCAAGTAGGAATACCCACGGGAAAAGGAAATAAACTGTATTTCGTATTTATAAGAAAGCTAGCATGTTACCCACAACATCTTTTTTTCCCCCATCAAAATTATGCCACCCATCCTCCCCTTTTCCTATTGCACATTCTCTTTGTGAAGAACAACATTTACAGTACAAGGCTGAAATCAACGTTGCATATTGTAAGTCAGCAGTTGAAGGTGTACCATGTAGACAGTAACTGAAACAAGACCCCATTAATTAGATCAGAGAAGTAATGCAGACATGGTCATGCATCATAATCGCAGGTTGGTCTTTAAACACTCGTATAGTTTCATCCTGTTTAGAATTCAAGACTTTCTAGGTAACAGATGCACTCACCCTGTGCTGAAGAGCGTACAAAAAGGGCAACATCCAGATTGTCACACACTGGAATCTCCCTAGAGAAAGCTGGAAACGGAAGAGGCTTGTAGGTAACTCGGAGCGCCATCGTTAAGAAAGAATACCAGTGAGAGACTTCAGCTGTGCGCTGCTAAGAATTACTAAGCAGAGGAAAAAAAGGTTCCCTTGAAGAAACTCTGTTCAAAGCAATGCAAATAGTCTGGGACCCCCTGCAATAACAGCACACCACAGGAGTCGGCCGGGATTCCAGAGTATACGTGGGGGCAGACTGTTGCCCCGTGAATCACTTTAAACAGACACTCCCTAGAAAACTTTGGATATCTGGGTCAGGAACATATAGGAAAAAGGATAAAGGGCATTTCAGTGATGAGAGAAAAGGTTTAAATAATTTAAAGTGTTGAGTAAAGCACCAGGTATCTTTTCCTTTCAATTTAGAGAATATACAGTGGCCTTGTTTTCACAAAATGCTACATACTCCTTGCTGGAAAAGCAGAGGAAACCGATTTCTATGTACACAGTAAGAACTCTACAGAGATGGCCCGTGAGTTCAGCGGAGAAAGGGGTGTTACAGTCAAGGCTTCAGGTATTCCACAGCAGGCGGTGTTTACATTTGTGTAGCAAGATCCTGGATTTCACAGTACGCAGGGTTGGCAAACTGGAAATTCTCTGGCAGCTTCATGTAG
Organism: Aramus guarauna; assembly: GCA_013400195.1. Lineage (NCBI taxonomy): Eukaryota > Metazoa > Chordata > Aves > Gruiformes > Aramidae > Aramus > Aramus guarauna. The sequence continues at coordinate 895,312 of VXBL01006297.1, read as the reverse complement.
TTTTAAAAAATAAGTGCAGTAGGCCTCCATTTTATTAACTGTGATAAAAAGCATATATGCAAAAATATTTTTATATTGATAGCACATTACTGCATTATAAAAGCTGCCCAAGTGAAGCTGAAGATTCTGGCAGCTGGTGCTTTTGGCACTTGGGAGATGTGAAAAGCAGCATAGAGATCTGTGAAATACAACAGTGACTGATGTTTCTGCTACAGTGATCGGCATTAATATAGTTAGCAGTGTTCATATTTAAACTTCTCTATGAAGTTTCTGAGTCAATATCCCACTAAGAGGAGATATTCAGATCTCTTAAAGCTACTAGTTTAGGCTGTGTGCAGACTCAGGAAGACTTCCCTATTAGTTTACACTTTTCGCATGTTTCAAAGTCCTCTTTCAATCACAAAGGCTGGAAACACTTTTTTCCTCCTCTTTTAAAGAGCCTGGATTTAGAAGCGCAATTCTGTCACAGGAGTTGGAAACTGTAGTCACAAATCTGCAGAATATGCTGGGCCCTGCTTACGCCAGAAATCTCCTCCAAGTCCCAGATTGAAACAGGATATAAACTGTTTTGAGATGGCCAAACGGTTTCTTTTAAGTTTACAAGACATGCATTAGCAATGGGAGGAGAGTCCTTTGGACATTTCCACTTGGGAATCCTGTTTTCAGTAAAATTCTGTAATGCACAAACACAAAAGCTCAGCTGCCTACATTCACAATTATTGAAATGACACAAGTTGAGCGAACCTTCGCCCTAAAGCGTAAGTGATGGGTTTGCTTATGCAGCCTGCATAAAACTGCAAGTGCCGTGTAATTATATCTAGAGATATAGATGCGGGTATATCTATAGATATTTATCTCTTGTGCAGAACGTCCTCCTTCCGTGCTAGAAATCAGATGCTAGCACATGCCTCCATATTGGAGCTTGCACCTGTTGACAGCTATGTACCATAAAGGGAGTACAGTACCTGGACAATGGAAGGCAAGAAAAGGAAGACAAGTTGCTGCTGACGGTTGCGACGGTCAGCAGCAGGCAGTATTCTAGCAGGTGCCTGGAAAACCCATGAAGACCACTTAGCATGCACTGTATATTCATAAATACTTCTCGCAGGCACTGTGTGTGAAGGCACAGCCAAAAAAGACAACGGCAAAGACAAGCTGAAATACAAAGGCATGAATTCAACCGCACCTTAGACAAAAATTGTGACTATGCCTCAAAAAGCAGAAAACCGATACAAACTGACATTAAAGGCTGAGATGCAACGTTTTCTTTCAAGCCCACGAAGGCTAAAAACACAGTGGTGCAAGTCCGCTCTGCTTAAGCGGCTCTTGGATTTTAAAGAGCACCGCAGCCAGGCTATGTCGCTAGACTTGCTTGTCACAGGCTATTAAATAGAAGCAGATGAACACAGCAGGTTGCAATCAGCATGTTTCAGGGCTAGCAAATGCTTTCCACTGCAGTTCAGGCTGTAACCAGAAAGAAGCCCGTGCATTCCCTGTTAGGATGCTTGTCTGCCATGAAAAGCTGTCATGAGCATATACATTCACAGCCCCACAGAGTTCTCAGATGGGTCCGTTTCAAGTGATGCCACCTTACAGCCACAGGCATCAGAGGAAAAATGCCGCCCGCCTTCACAGTGGCCATGGAGACTGTCCAGTCCAAGCTCCATAGGAGCACTGAGCATAACGTTTTGGCACCTGAATGAGATGGATTCCACCATGGCCAAGTCATAGAAGCCCCAGAAGCTAAAGAAATGGGCTTTGGCTTCTATTTTGTACATCACAAGGTACCGAAGGGCTCTGAAGACAAGGCTAAACATTATGCCTGAAGTCCAATTAAACTACCATTTCAGATATCAGAATTAATCTGAATAAAAAGCTATGGTTTATAAGCAGCACAGCACATCTAAGGCACATGTATGCATGCAAGCCACCATCACTGTATTAAGACATTGCTGATTTGTCCTTAAGAAGCAATGGCTGCTACTACAGAACAAACATACAGGCTTTTTTCAGCACTAATCCTCCTCCCCAATACTGAAAATACTATATACTGCTGACAGCATAATGTGCAACATATATAGCTTGATTGGAAAGCATGGGGCAGAACTTTAAAAAATGTACAGGATTCCGTTTAGAACTCCAAAGTTCAACAAATGCCCTATTTTAGGGTGAAAACAATTATAAATCTGATAATGATGCACAGCATCCATGAGTGATTTTTCCTTAATTTTGAAATAGTGTCATTAACTACGACATATATTGTAGGTTTACATTTCTAAAGAGAAATAACAGAATTGAATAGTTTTTTTTCCTATCACAAGTGATAACCAGTGTTTGATATCTTCTATTTTTCTTCCAAGAAATATCAGTCTATCAACAGTTTTAAAATAAAATGTTTTCTGTAACAATAGAACTTTAAATAAAAATATGATTTTGATTCAGATACTTTTGAGAAGACATGGATACTTTTCCAAGATCTTCTGACAAAGTAATTATTAAAACAGAGACCAGATGAGGCCTTAAAAAGACAATATACTATATTTCAGACAAGATTGCACCTCAGTTTTTCAAATAATATCATAATTGCAACATTACTTCATCATTTCTTCTTTTAACATGCTGACAATTTCCAGCTAGCCCACGTGTGAAGTTTTTTTTGTTTTTGTATTCTAGCTTAAAGAAATAAAAGTCAGTAATTTATTCAGCACATACTGTATATGTCTTTTCACCTCCAATTGACTAGATCATTAATAAGTTAAAAAAAAAAATCCTCTCTGACCATAATCATTATCCTCATGAGGGATAAGTGATTCTTCAGAGCTTAAGTGTTGCTAGTTCTATTAAAAAATATACCATGGTATGATTTCTTAATGTGTTGCTACTTTCGCAATTGGACCCTATGCAGTTATGCCTTCAAACTCTTCCGTCTGTTCCACAAGGTGGTTCTGTGAGCTTTAGGACCTCTGATTGAAGACAAACTGATATAAAACCCCCAAATGGAGTTGTCTTCTGTTTAATCCGCCTCCCCCATTGTATGTCAGGGGTCTGGTAGATCCGATGTATCCACTATGACTTTAATAAAAATAGTATCATCTTTAATATACGTTCCATTCTCTAGAACAGTTTGAGCCACAAAGACTGGGCAGCCAGATGCAATGTTCATTTCTCCAGTTGGCTTCTTGAAACTGCTGCTGTTTGGATCTGGCTTGAAAGCATCTCCTAAGTGGCGTCGAGACGGTCCCTGATCCATTAGCATGAGAGTCACTTTCTGTTTAAACGGCCAAGGAAGCAAAGCATCATATTCTCCACGCATTATGACGAAAAACAGCGACAAGTGCGTCCCCTTTCCCATGCCATCTCCATTAAGGTAAACTCTGGCACACATCTTGTAGCCAAAGTATCCAGTATAAAAGGGTTGGCTGTACAAGGACAGAGTCTTCCCCATGACTGCCTCTTGCTTCCGACGTTTATAATCTCGAATTTTCCAAATTAATACTCCGTTGTAACTGGCAGTTTCTAAAACTTGGAATCGGAGGTCCATGTCAGCCAGCCGAATATCATGAACACTCAGCATCTGATCATGTCTGCTCAGCTGTGTCTCTAGCAGGCCTGTTAGAAAACAGAAAGGACGAGGGTGAGAAAAGTGGGTTTCTTCTAAAGACTAAAAATCAACTGCTAATGCTGCAGTTGTATATGAAAACATTTTCTTCCCTAAGAACCAAACTGCATTCGGTCACTGATGAAGCCATTTCCACAGACAATTGTTTGACAGCTAGTATCTAGGTTAACTGGGACTTCTACAAACATGGGTGTTAATCACACATGCAGTAAAAGTCAAACATTCAAATCATCCAACATAAATTTTGTCTGGTCACTAAGCAATACATATACAGAGGCTCCCATTTTTTGAGAGGCAACTTGGCAGCATTATCTGTAGATTGCTACTAGCAGTAAAGACCTTGGAAGTGGTCACACATCCTACATAATCCCTCTGAAATTCAGAAGCACTGCTGATCGCTTAAAATATTCTTCTCAGGCACTACTTGTCTCAGAAGCATGATGCTGTTACCTTGTCTAAAGTTCATCATAAAAGAACAGAAAATTCAAGCTTAGCTCTGCATTATCCGGTCAGTTTGGAGGGAGGGCTGGTTTTAATGTCCCTTTTTCCTCTCACGTGAAAAAGTTACTCTTTGTCCTTGCACGCTGGACACTGAGAAGCAGATGAATTCGTAAGTCAGGTTTGGTTTATACAGATCTATTTAACCATTAAGTTCTTTGTCCTAACCATTTAAACACTTAGATATGATCTACGCTACCTTGCTAAACTCCAGTTTTCACTTTATTCAGCAAACACAACAATAACCTTATTCTTAAGTACATCTCACAGTTTTCTTTAGATCAAATATACCTCTGTAACAGGTATCAGGACAGGTGGTTTCAGGTAGGTAACCGTGTTGATCCATTCATGGGGGAGAAGAGTAATAGAAGACTTGTCAACATACCGAGACTATATTTAAAGAAGCTGTTGAAACCTATTAGCTGTCAAAGATCAGTTGAGAAACTATTTATAATGAACTAACATTGTAATCAAGACAAGAGTCAAGAAAACAAAAGACAAGAATCAAGCCTAAGAAACAGCATGGAAGCAATGCCACATCAGAGGGATTACGCAGTTTCCTATTAAAAAAATCAGAAGAATCAGCATTATCAATGCTTCCACATAAAAATCACAATGGCGGTGCTATGCAAAGTGACATAATTTTTCTATTGACAGTGCTGCTGAGTACTTCAGTCCCCTGTGCTTACACTTACTTGTATTTCGAGCTCCTTGCCCTGCAGTTTTATCAACACTTTCCAGCTCAGTCACTCTGTTCTGGAGAGATTCCACACTGCTCTTCATGCTGTCAGCCTCCTCCCAGTTTTGTCGGAAGGGACGGATTTCTTTGTCCAGTTCTTTCAGTTTCTCTGCTTGACTGTCTATCACTCGCTTTATAAAACAATAAGTTATGAGTTAAAATAACAAAAAGACATTAATTTGTGCAAATTAAACAAGGACTATATATCAATAAAAAGATGTATTTCCAATATAAACAAGTTTCACTTAGGTCAAATATTTTAATAACACAAACCTTGAATTTAGAGGAATAGCCCAAGTATTTATAAAACACTTATAAAAATCTTTAGTGCTGCATAGGTAGTATTGTTAGAGCACCACCAGAATTATCAACACAATTATTAAAAAAAATAAAATAAAAAAAAATTGTTAGTGTGCTGTCTCAAATTGTTTTTAAAAACCTTTCAATGCAAGAACAACGTTCTCAACATCTCTACATTGGTATTATGGGCTGGTATTTGTTGGGTTTTGTGTCATAGGACTTAAGCACCAAAGTATGGGCACCACAACAACTTACGATGGTGTGAATCCAGTGGTTGCTCATGTGCATGCATTTATCATTAGGTAACAGCAAAGTAACTTACCCCTCCAGAAAAACCATCAGTACTCTTGCACACATAGAGCAGGAGTATGTGCATGTGCAGATACACAACATTAGCAAGCTCCAAGCTCACATAAACCAGTTATCAAAGCCTAAGTTGTTATGTGCCCATAACCATAGCAGAAGCCCTCCTGAGTGTAAGCAAAACTACCACTTCTGACACCTTAAGCACTTTTAAAACTCCCACCCTTACTTCCTAAACTGAATAAGCCACATGTCCTGAAGGTGCTTGCCGGTTGAGTCTTTTTAAGAAAACAAAGGAAAACAACCCAGTTGGTTTTGAAAAGGCATGAGATATAATACTGAAGAAAAAAAAAACAAACAAACATAGAAAGGCTGGTATTCTCCAAAAGAGGGACATTGCAAGCACCTCAGTGTATTACAAACGTAAAGGAGAACATATTTCCCAGTCTACCTCAAATCTGATGCAAGAAATACAAAGCACTTTACGTTATCACAGCTAATTTGGACTAGCAGGAATTTTAGCCAGAACCCCATATTCAGTTGTGGATTTCAAATAACACAAATATTTGAGACAAGAAACTACTTTTGCTACCACCTACAGTTAAATTCCAAATCTACCTGTATAGTGCCAACACGTGTAAAAATGATTTTTCACTTCTTGAAGAAAAAACGTAGCAGTTGAGTACAAACCAAGAAAATAAAGTTATTTTGCATTTGCCTTCTGGTTAGCCATGTGGATTCAATGTTCCCCACTGAATTGGGAAAACCCTTCTGCCTCGTGCAACCTTCATTTCCCCTTTTAGGCATTTGCTTTTAATCATGTGGTTTCAGTTATACTGAAAGTCTGTAACAATTAATTGAAGGCTGTCAATTTGATAAGCGAGCTAGCAAATCATGTTTAGGAGTGTTTTATTTTGTTGTGTCTCAAAACCACTGAGTAATCTAACATATTTCAAGGTTAACTATTTATTTCTGTGTTGGTGTTTTAAAATAAGCTTATGTATCTCACTTGCAAAATTACAACTTTACAAAGGAAAGCTGTGTAACTGAATCATAAATGCGGAGGTATGGGTCCCATTAAATAGATGAAGCAACTGGCCTGGAGGTACTAATCATCAGCTACCACCGCAGTCACACCCTCTCACTTGGACTGATGGTAATCAGAAAATAAAATAGGAAAGAGCTTTAGCTATACATAGAAAAGGAAACACACCATGGAATGGCCCGAATGAATGTTGTGATAGCAGAGCCACAAAATTTAGCCGTAAGTTCACAGTTAACATGCAAAAGTAAACTCAAGGTGTGCCCAAGTCTGATCTTTTTTCCCCTACTCACACAAAACATGAACTCTCCGAGGCAAGAACAGTAACATGGTCGTGGATTTGTACCATGCCTCACACAGAGATGCTCTAATTTCCAACTGGGACCTCTTGGCACTAACACAGTATCAAACAAAATGAACAAATACATTTTTAAATGCACTGGGAAAGTGGTAAAGATGCAGAAGAATTTCAAGCTATTCTTCTTTTGGGAAACATTTACTAGAAGTTGTTGCTAGGGACCAGCTTCTCTCCATCAACCTGTGTGCAACATTCTACCTTTGTACATGCACAACCAATTCTCCTGCTATGCTTCTACTGCATGTCAGCAAATGTGTAGTATTTTATCTCCTGTACCACTTCGTGACAATTCAAGAGATACAGAATAATCAGAAATAGACTTGTATTCTGTTTTTAAAAAGCAGAGGGACCTCTATCTTTTTACCCTACAGGGAGTCAACCTCCCTCATGCTGAGAGATACTGATGTACTAAATCTGAATTTAACGCAGCAGTGGAGATTTCACTCTCTCTAATTATTCCATTAGAAAGCACACAGATGTCTCACACTGTACTCATAAATTTTCAAGTAGATATCAATTTTCTGCATGCACTCTTTATTCCAGCAACTGACCTCTCCAGATCATTAATCCAGACTTATATGCCTGGCAAACCATTGAGGGCTCTTCTTGATGTTGATTTTCATCTAGGTTTTGTTTGGTATTTCTAACAAACAATTTCTAGAACTCCAGCACTATTATTACTAAAAAAATTCAGAAAATGTCATAAGCAACTGAAGAAAGTTATATTTGCAGTTCTCTCTCTTTGAGATGCTCCCAATGGACCTTTCCATTGCAACTGATAGACCAAAACTGAAAAGCTGAAGAAGAGACTAGAAAAGGAACCAAAGGTACTACTTGACGGGGAAAACAAATCATACATCCTCCACCCCTGAAGGAGTGTATTACCAATCAAATAATTTTATACTCATAAGGTCATTGTTTCTTTTGCCTTTAAGTACTTCATGCCCACACTCAGCTTAAGATTTAACTTACTAACATGCTTCCATATACTTGTAAGAAAGACTGGATACTGGATGTGAAAGCTCCTTTCCACAAGGCAGCAGTTGAAAAAGTATCCCATACTCTCTTGGTAAAGACACTTTCCCTAGAGACCAGTATATAGAAAAATAAATGTGAACCGGAACATCTCAAGGTTGAGGTTCCTGCCAGTGCCCAGACACCTTTCATGACTTTATACGAGCTGTGTTAAATGCCTCGTCGTGCAGGTGATGCCAGTTGTGCTCAGTGAAACAGCTGTTCCCAAGCCAAAGAAAGTTACACAACAACTAATACAGAAACTGTACCAGAAATTACTAGCATGCACAGGACCTTGGGGGGCTCAGCAAATAATGCTCGTCCAGACCTGAACTGACTAGTTCTACCCTGGCAATAGCTGTGGCTCTTGTATAGCTGTGGCTGCTCAACACAACCCAGGAAAAGAATGGCTCACAACAGGTACCTAACTCCTTCAACTCCTAGCAGGCAACAGAAGGAGGTTAAATCATAGTGTCCACGGAAAAACAAATTGAGCTGTGTTTCCAGGATGCCCTTACCCTGACTGAACTAGGAAGTAAGTGGAAGGATAAAGTTGAAAGAGCTGTAAAACAGTTTGGCTCTAAAATAACTAAACTAAAACAGCTTGCAAAAAGGAAAAAGGAGGAGGGAGGGGGAAAACAATGAGCAAAACACATCCTCTCCAGTACTTAACACCACCAAAAAGCCACCTGTTGGAATCTGCCAACTATATTTGGTTTGGTGGGGGGGGTGGGGGTGTTTCTAAACATAAACTATTTGAAAATTGATTTTGCTAACACTCTTACAGCTTGAGGAAACCAAAGATATTGCAATCTGTCATCAAGACAATCTTGAAAAACTCTGCTCTATGTTTTTTTCCATTTCCTCTCTCATCACTGGTTATTGAGACAGCATGTGTAAAAACCCCAGGCTTACAAATTAACTTACCTCCTGGTAGATTCAATCAGCAATATCAATACATAAAAGGATTAGCTTCCCAGTGTCAGAATGCAATATTGTGTAAGCATGCAGCCACATCCCAGACTATCATCAGACCAAATAACAATGACTAAGGCAGGCTAAACTGGTTACTACATGGGCAGAACATGGAAAGAAATAAGTGCTATAAGGAGAAATGTTGCTGTTGCCAAACTTAAAGGCTTCCTTATAAACCAACATTGAGAGGGTCTCAAGGCTCTGAGCTCTTGAATGTGCTACCCTTTGAATTTTAGCCAGACTCTAGTTTGGACACTTATATCTTTCTTGAGTATCAACATTTGCAGTTTATTATGTGAAGTGAATAGTAAGTGAAAAAGATACTTTTATTTACATTCCTTTAAGCTGGATGCTAAAGCAGGTATCTGATATTCTAGCAGCAGATGTACTAAAATAACGTGTAAACGATACCTTCACGATAGCTTGCTAACTACCTCTTGAGGTTTCTCTAATTGCAGTTAGTATCACGCAAGTGAACGCAAATTCCCAGCATCCACATTCCAAGTCAGCTCTGAATGCAAAGCAAAGAATTTCAGCTCGGGCTAAGCACCACGCTAGCACATCCAGAGAATTTCTAGTTTGACACTGGCTTGTGGCCAGATGATTCAGACCACAGAGTAAGAAACTCAGACCTACTGGCAAAGCAATAATTAGATACATTTTCTTCAGAAGGACAACAGAAACATGGGTTTTAAAAAGTGTATTCAAATGCATTGTACTATGTTTGGATTAATTCTGCACCAGACTGATCTCACTCATGATTAATATTTTTTTAAATACCAGCAAGTAGAAAATAAATATACATCATATATATGACAGCTTTAAGGTGCTAATCTTGTCCTCCAGTTTGACAGTACTTCTTCAAGCAGTTATTTTCTTGCAGAGAAGAAAAATAATTATGATTATTTTTCAGATAAGATTTACAATTTTGTTTTCAGTCTTTTCCCTTTTTAAACACGGGGTTTTGTTTTAACACAGGCTTGGCACCTGCAGTGTTTTAGAGAAGTATCTTACTCCAACAAACCAGCTACTGACCACAAGGGGAAAAAAAAAAAATCAGAATAGCTTGATAAGAAGGTAAACTCTCCCCCCCCTTTTTAATTAGAACACCTCACTTCACAAGTGTAAAGGCACAGAACAGAAGCTACTACCATTTCTGCTTTAATGGGGAGATTCTAAATTTCTTACCTGTAAATGAAGTATTTTAGATTCATTATTCCGCAGCATTTCCTTCTGTCTTTCAATTTCTATTTCAAAGCTACAAATCTGATTATGTAAAGTTTGTATACTCTTGTTCTTTTCCAAACTTTCATTCTGGAGCAAGGCCACCTGGAAAAAATTCTACAATTACTCCTGCCAAAGTTTATTAAAAATACCTATAACTTGGTTAGTTTTAAACTATCTTACACACACGAAAGGGATGAGATCCTAGTCAAACCTCTCTCCATGTCTTGCAAATAAATAAATAAACCCCAACCTTCCGATAGCTACTTTTGCACTTCCACAGCATGGTATTGGCACAACTTTGGCTAATGAAAGTGCACACTGGATACATAAACAGCAAAAGAAGTTGTGTCTAAGCATAATCTTTTCTTTATTCAGTTTGTTATTTAACAGCTTGGTTTCCTGGTTTCCACTAACTGACTTGGGAGTTGTTGGAGTTCAGAACCTATTTAGCTCTAGATCAGCGTTAAGAACTCGAGCCCTGCACAGAAGGGATACTAGAGAAAAGCTAGTCAGGAAAGGGAAACAGTAATCTTCCCCACCTACTCCAATCTATCCTGATCTATAGCAAATTTAAGGAAAAACATCATCTGCACAGGATTGGCTTGACTTGACAGAATGTGATGGTGATGGAAACTCCTGAAATGAGTGAATACAGAAGGGATCCATGCATTTGAAGAAAAAAAATCAATGGTGCCTACTAGTAGAAAAGGCTAAAGAGCTACAGACTGCAGATTATATTCTCTCTCTGGATTGACATTTTATGAATTCATTCATTAGTGACTCATTCTGATTTTAAAACATGAGCCTTGTTAGAAGAATATCATATATTGTATCTCCTTGGGGAAGAAAGTAATACAGTAAGTGTTCTCCATCTCATTATTTTGTGCTCTGTTCATCAATGTGGTTTGGGGAAGGGGCTTGTTTTGTGGTGGTGGGTTGCTTTTTTAAAAAGAATCTCATTTTTCCCCAGGCAAGATTATCAGCTGCAAAAATGTAGAAAACAAACCCTTGACGAAAATGACATTTGGACATGCCCTGACTAGTTCCACAGATAGATCTTTATACGGATATGAAGCAGCACCATTTTTTGACCCAAGAAAATCTTGATGAACGCTCCACATTAAGACCAATTACTTGGATGCTTCACGTTCCCCAAAAAAAATCTCCACCACCACCCCCAATACAGATGCTAGTTTGAGGTCAAGCCGTTTTTACCTCTGATGTGGGTACCACTGTAGAATTCCACCACCTTAACTGCATTCTAATCAGACAGAGTCTAATTACTTACGGGTCACTGCATTCCTAGACTCAAGAAGCTAGACTGTTTAAAAAGGCAAATAATTTCAATCTCTATACTAGCCTCAACTAGACAAAGGAGTGTCGAAGTCCACAGGCCTTCAGCAGGTTCAGATAGGGGCCTCAAAATATAGATACACCATAATATACATGCATATCTACTTTTCATACAGCATAGTATGTGTGCATACACACACATTAGTTCTGCCTTTTACATACGGAAAAGCTGGCAGAAGAGGCTCAACAGAAACGAGAGAAAGCTAATTTTGCCAGTGCAGAGAGAGAAACAATCTTGAGGCTGAAGGAATGCATGCCTAAGTACTAGAGAAAATTTTCAAGAACAAATTTAAATTTAAACTAGTACCCCTGCCTCCCACATATTTCAGATCTGCTGGGTAGCCACTTTAATTTTTTGCATTCTCCTTTTCCTTAATGAATCAGAGTCCTTTAGTTAATTGTGATCTTTACATTCCCCTTTTCTCATTGTTTCCTCCCCAGGCCTCCCAATCATAAGGCAGTTGCACTCTGTGTCACTAGCATTACATTTCCATTTTTGTACAAGTTATAAAACGTGGGCCTGCCTTGTACTGAGATTTTCCATGCAGTTCTACAGAACACAAGAAAAATAGAATTATGTCCTGCAGCCCTTAATCATAGAGAACTGTCTTGCTAAGTCAGTAATTGTAGTTTGGTGGTAATTTGTGAATAAGAAATCTTTAATACTATAGTTTCCTAATTGCATTTGTCATAAGTCTTTGGAACTTGAGTTAAAAAAACAGGGTAAAGGAAACGCAGCATCTTTTTCCAAACTACATCAATTTGCTTCCTTTACTTCCTCGTCATATTTGAAATATTGCTAGGATAATGCATGCTCTTATTCAGCAGCTTTTCAAATTAAGCTATTGCTTACTAAAAAAGAATGGAAGAAACCCTTACACCACAAAAAACTGGATTAAAACAGACAAGTCCCATATTTAAGTCATATATTAAAAAAGAAAAATGAGTTTGTAACACATTTCTTTAAGAATGTGACAAAGCCACAAAATTACGTTCAAGTCATTATTTCCAACATCACAAAACCTGTGGGAGTTCAGTCTGCAAGTCTGTCCCATCACAGAGTGAACAAAACACCGAATTTTAATTCACCCCACAAAGTTTTGATTCAAGATTTTACATCTGACCTTCTCTTTCTACTCTGCCAACAGCACCATTCAAATACCAAACTCGTAACTTAGCGCAAGCTTTGCAGCTCCGAAGACTTTCGGTTTGCATACTCCACAAGCGCTTTTAGAGAACGTGGTGACTTGGAGAAGGTGACTTCTCCTTTCCCCTCTATACATATCACAGCGAGTACCGCAAATGAAAGCTTGACCCTACAGAATCCAACAAGACTTCCACTGACTTAGCAGGGCCAAGATTTCTGTGATACTCCTCGGTTAAGTTCACTTTGCACTGCTGTTCCTCAGTGCATCGATTAATTTTTTCTCAAAGAAGAGAACAACAATGAAGTTACCAATCATTTTGTTACCCTTCTCTAGAATAAAGTCACTGACATATGATATGCGGTTAGCTATTCTGGTAACTTGGCACTGTCTTGGGATTTCCAGTGATTCAACTCTTTATTATGAATAGGAAGAAGTCTATAAAGCAGGAAGTGAAAAGAAAGAAAAAAAAAAAAAAAAGGACAAACAATGATAAGCAGTTATGTCCTAAATGAAAGTTAAAACAAAATTTGAACATAAGAGAGTAGTAAAGTGTATATTCTCTTAGCCCTATAAGAGACAAACATAGAACTGCTGGGCATTTTTTAAATGACAAAGTACCTCTCAGGACACTGACAAAAGGCAGAACATGATCTATTCTGGAAGTCACAGGGAACATCATCTTTTTCTATGATGTAAAATAAATTGTATAGTTTTAATCAGACTAATGAAAAAAAACTAAGGATATGAATTTGTATCTTTTAAAATTGAAAAATGTACAGTTCCTACATTAACAAAGGGATTCAAGTGCAAAAGCAAACTTAAGTATTGTTATTGATCATCAGGCTAAGACTTACACTTGTAGTAAAAATTCTATTAATAAAACTACACTAGACCTCTCCCAGGTTCAACGGTTTCCTTACAGGGCTTCATGTTCAAAAACAAGCAGTCCAGGGATAAAAATCACCATTTGCTGGGCCTGTTAACTTCTGCTTTAAAATTGCTTCCTGCAGCTGCAGGACCTTGCTGGAAACCCATGCACAAGAGATCACTGGAGGCCAAGAAGGGAATATGCTTTCTAGACAGAGTTTGCTAAACTCGAGCTGGCGGTCTGCTGTGAGATGACAGAAGTCACAAGCCACACATACCATAACTGCCACTGAGCTTACACTGGAATGGTTACTCTTATTTATCTCATTCTAGAAAAATCTGAAGGGGCTCCTGACTCTCCTGCCTGCATTTGTACAATAGTTTAGTAATTCTGGGATATTTTTCCCCCCACAAAAAAGCAGAAGCATTATTTTAGTGGCTATGTGAAACTTTTTCAAAGATTTAAGAAAACAAGGATTTATTCTGATACGTATTTTTAAATCAAAGCCTTGAATCTTATTTTCAGAACAGATGTTTCAGTCATTTAAATGATGCACAAGATTGTAGCTGATACAGATATGACTTCCAGCATCTCCCAAATCCCAAACAATCTAAAACCAGGAGTCCCAAGAAAGCACTGCAACATGAACTTCATTCTGGTCTAGCACTAAAGCAGAAGTCATCATGCCCATGAGTTACAGTATATTTAATTTAATTAACCTTTGCAGGTCATTAAGTTTGGAGAGCAAGAACAAAAATAAATAGAATAACCAGCCACTTTTTTTACATGGTATTTCTAATAATGTCATCTCTGGAAAAATACTGAGGTAACAAAAATACAGCTCATAGCGCTGCCATAGCTTTCTGAACCCTCCCTTTTGTAAGAAGGCAGCTCAGAGAGGAAATTTAATACTGTGCTGTTTATATATGTGAAGAAAATGTTTTAATTAAGTTACCAGTGAAGAAAATTGTATATGGAGTTGCGAAGCCAAGTTTCTCACAGCATTTTATTATAACAAAGGTACCAGATATGCTAAATGGCTTGATTGCTTTTGGAGCCTACTAGTGCTTTAGCTGTACTGTTGAACAGCTGTTAAACAGAAAAAAAAAAAAGCGCTTCTTCCAGTACTTTTATATGATTTAAAGAAATCAATGAAAATTAGAAGTGAGTAGAAGATATACCTTATTTTCTAGAGCATTGCTCCACTCTTTCAATAAGTTAACATGCTGCACTGCTGAGCTGGCTTCATGTGCTTTAATTTGTTGGTTTGTTCCCTGTGACAACAAAGAATTTATACATTTTAGCCAATTCCACTTCTTTTAAACCTACAAAGAAAGAGTATATCAAGACATCGAACCAACACTACATATTTTGGTTCACGGATGCATGTTGCAGAACTGTAGAGAGAAGGGAAATCTACTTGGGAATTTACAAAAGGCAGGAATACATTTAATATAGCAAGTGTTTTATACAACTGCCATGTATCTCCATCCAGTGTGCTTGACACGTCAGAAACAATAAAGATGAACAAAATTTACAAAATGAATTGTATTTTAGAGTCTTCTGTGTAGCTTTACACTAAATAAAGCACAATAAAACTCTTGAGTCATACAAAACCTGAAATGTCCAATTCCCCAAACCATAATTTAAAACTTCCGTTGTATTTCATGAACAGCTTCATAAGCATTAAATTCTCCCTCAGTTGAGTATTAAAGACAAATATTTAAGATAAATTTATCATCACTGGAAACTGCCAGCTTTATAAACTACTTGGAGAGATATTACAATGCCTAGTTTGTCATCCTAAGATTGCTCTATGATACTTGGATATGCTGCCTCTGCACAACCTATAAATGCTGTTACAAATAACCACTATATAGAAAGTTTACAGAACACACATAGATCATATACAGAGTACATAAGATGCAGACCATATTACTTTATTCGTATTGTGTTGCATTACACCTACTTGCACGGTAAGTGCTCTGCAATGCAGAGTCTATGAGCTCTGATGGTAGGTATGCTGCAAAGCAACTGAAAGGGTTTCAATGATCCTCAAAGTATGTACTCTATATAAAATACTAAAAATATATATGTGGATATATGTACATATATGCACACATATACATACATAAAATGAATGGCAATACATACGACATAACGGTGGGCAGGGTTACAGCATTGATCAGTTCTACCACTAAGAGCATTACTGTTAACACTTAAAATGATGAATGCTCGTTATTTAAGAACCTGGAAATACCTGCAGGAAATAGTTTATTGAGAAGTGTTGCTGCTTACAGTTCTTGTCTCTGAGTTATCGTGGCCTAAGGCATGAATCACACTATCTGATAAACTCTTTTCTTTTTTCCCCTGTCAGCAGTTTCTGAAATTCCCTGACTAATTTCTTCGTTATATCAGCATCCAAATTCCCCAAGATATATGGTAAGGGAAGCAGAATATTGGAAGAGACTGGAATGATACTAGTAGACTAAACTCTGAGGTTTGGCTTTTTAAATTTTTTTTTTAATATTGCAGGATTGCCAGGATTAAAATCTAACTCCCTTTAAAAAAAAAAAAATAAAAATACATGCTACGCTTTGATTATACACCTATGTGCACACAGACATATGAATGCACATAAAAATACGTTTTAAGTTTGCTAACCTATGTTTAAACTTAATAAAAATATTAACAGACAAATGAGAGAAAAATATAAGCATACTTAGCTCAAGAAAATACATACTGTCATAGAAATAACTGAAGTTACTAGTCTATTTTCTGAAGAACAAAAGTGACTTTCCTCTTACTCTAAGTTAAAAAGTTCTTCAAATGTATCATTTTCCTATTTCAACAAGATGTACCTAATAACTGAACTCCCAAACCACTGCAGGAATGTGTGGGCTTTTTATTTTTTTTGTTTTTAATATGCAAAACCAAACACCTGCTGCATAACCACTCGGTGCAACTGGATGACTTTTTCTTAACCAAGACTAGAGAAGTCCAGAACTT
Organism: Aramus guarauna; assembly: GCA_013400195.1. Taxonomy (NCBI): domain Eukaryota; kingdom Metazoa; phylum Chordata; class Aves; order Gruiformes; family Aramidae; genus Aramus; species Aramus guarauna. The sequence goes on along the minus strand of VXBL01006297.1, from coordinate 878,859 downwards.
TCATGTCAAAGAGTTAGGTTCTATTTGCAGACTTTCATCAATTGGGAAGTATAATTGTTATATACTGACCTGAAAAGTGCAGCCATAACGCTTAAAACTACAGGTACTTGGGGCATTAATACATTCTGACAAATGTGCATTCAACTGCAATAGGAAAAAAATGTGAGTTTTGGCAAAAGACGTTTGCATGATAATGCTCAAAACATAAAGGGCACAGGTTATCAGGTTTGTATTGTGTGCCATTTGCAGAACATACAATACACGTGTGTATATTTTTTCCAGTCTGACCTAAAGCGCAAATACTATATTTACACATATGTAAACCACACGCACATGCCAATACAATATACAGTGTGATACATTTAATATACAGTGAAACTTCTACTAAAGACTATTTCAATTAGCAAGCCAATTAAAAAAAAACAAAACAAAAAACCAAAAAAAATAATAAACCAACCAAACAAAAAGAACACACTCTACAATTATTTATATGATTTCATTTGACTTTAGTGAATTACTAATCTTTTCTCAACAAGTGATTTTTTTTTTTTACTGGAGTTCTGAGCAAGTCTTAAGATCAGTTTCACTGTAGTAAAGCACATTTTTTCTAATCCCAATTTCACGAGGAACCAAATTTTCAAAACATAACATGCAATTCTCCGTGCCTAAATTTAACAGTTAAATTACACAAAAAAGACTAAACAAGTACTGCATGAAACAGACAAAGAGTTTTAGAATAGATACAGTTAAGTTTTAAAAAAATGCAGTACGCAGGATTAAAACTGATTAGTAAAATGCCTGCATTTTTCACAGAATGAGATTTATTCCAGTATCTTGCCTTATTATGAGCACAGACCACTTTTCATTTAAAAATAAACCAATTCACAGAAGCGTATACATATATGCAGACAGCAGCCTTGCAGCACAGAGGGCAGCAGCTGGATGCAAACTGCCTAAAAGTTGGAGCAAAGAGCCATTTTCGGACAGGCTAGTGCAACAAATACTCTCTCTTCAAAAAACAGGATCTGCAGTTTGTATTTCCCACAAAGCAGACCGGAGCTAGAGTCTAGCTCCTCAGCTGGCATCACTCTCTTGGGTTTCAAAATCTCATTTGAAATTCCCACACCATAAGCCTCACATGACTCAGCTCATCCACCTCCATGGAAAGAAGTGGTAAACCAATTCTGCTTTGAACGTGTTGCTCTGGAACAGACAGGACAATCTTTAAAATCTGATACCGAGATGCAAGCGGTCACTCATCTCCAATAAACACCTATTATGTTCTAAACACTATCTGTAGAAATTGACAGTATAGTTTCAAAAGACATGTGGTTCAGAAAAAGAAAAAAAAAAGACCAAGTAAGAAAGAGACATGTGGTATAACAGGCTTTACAAGAATGCCACATTTTCCCCTTCTCAAAACTAGAAGTCTGCCAAAGAGTTACAAATTAAACGTGAAAAATTGCCTTTTATTCTACAATAAGATATTCACTTGTTGTACACTACAGAATTTTCTCAAACTGTTAGGCAGGCATTTTCCCATTTTCTGCATTAGAGTCCTTGTCCCTAACCATGCAGCTAAATAATATATACATTTTCACAGTATCAGAAAAAAATTAAGCAACATACAGCAACAGATGATGCAGGGCAAGATGACTGTGTAAAGTTCTGTTTCTACCAATGGTTTCAGAACCCAATTCTGACTATACGTGTAATGACCCAGGCTTTTATGGGTCAATTCTTATTGGCATTCAGATATACCTCTTCTCAAGGTAACTGCTGAAATCAAGATTTAAGAATATGCCTAAGTGCTCCAGAACCAGGATCTCAACTTGGAAGATAGAATTGGCTCAGTACACGTATTTTCTCTTTTCTTAGCAGCTCAATTTCTCTTAATAGGTACAGTATCCATCATGTATTTTATATTTCATTTTCATTATCCTGAGGGAAAAGACTGCCCCTGTGTTTGGCAGGTGGGTGCCTTACGTGCCTTGTGCACTATGACATGATTAATAATTTATAAGCGTAACTGAAAAATAGTACAAATCCAACTCAGGAAGTAAGTATCAGTGAAAAGAGAAAAGCTTATCCTGAGATCAGAAACGTAACTATCCTTAAGTGAGGCTTACAGAGTGCTGAACATTTAACAAAGCTCTTCCCCGTCCTTGGTGAGTAAGTTCTATTTTTAGGAAAAAAACCCCACACATCGACTTTGGCAGATGCTACTTATTTCTTTTAATGTACAAGACAATGGATCTGTTCAAACAAGACAGGGTTTAATTATTTTATTAATCTGGTCTATGTGTTGCTGCAAGCTTCTATACATTAAGAGAAATTTTTATGTATTATTGCATTTGGCTGTTGGAATGTTGTACTCATATTACCCTATATCCTACACTAATTCTTTAACCATCAGTTATTACTTTTTCCCAAATTGAACAGGTTTAATCATAATTTAAGCTCTTCCACTGAATGATTCTACACATTTGTATGATTTTTTTTCCATAGTCTTTACTAACTTTTGTCAGTGTGCGCTAAATTTTAATTCTCTCTTTTTATTTTAATATAAGCTAACTACCCCAAGATGCTGCTCAACAAATGCTTCAAATGAGGGAAGGGCAGGGGGAGAGCTAGTAATAATGAAAGCAGAAAAGACATGCTCTAATCTTGGGCAAGCCAAGTGTAATAATGACACAAAACTAAGAAATTATTTATTTTTAAATAGTTTTTCAAGAAATTATGAAAAATATTTGAGTGTTATCACACTTAACTGTGTGGTAGAAAAAGCTTTTCCTTAGATCTCACATTTTAATAAGGCAATGGCTTCTGGCAAAATTCTTGCGAGATCTTACTAAAAAAATTATTTAATTTTTCAGCACAACACTGGGCACGACTTCTTACCTCGCTCCTCATGAGTGTTTTAACACTACATTTATGAGGACATGAAACCATGACACACGGGCAGTCTGTATCTTCATGTTTCTATAGGGGAAAAAGCAAAAAAATCACAAGTCAACTCTTACTCTGAAATTAAAGAGGGGGCTTACCTGCAAACAAAAGCATCCTACAATAATTAAAAGCCACACACAATATTTTTTCCCCAATGTTTATCCCAGTTGCGTAGAGTTACATGCTTTCAATAGATGTGTTGAGTTTTCTTGCGTTTTCCCACACAGCAGAAATCTGTTTCCCATTTTATTGTTTTTACTTAGAGCAATGAAATAATAATAAAAGTCAAGTTTTCTTCCCCCAAAATTACTTACAAATATGGGCATCAAAGAGCAATGCAGATGTCCTTTTCAGCAAGGGTATACAGTGCATGGAAAAGCTCTTCAGCAATGTACACTGCCCACTCTCAGAGAATCTCCCTTTCCTATGTACGGATATTCCCCTTCCAATTCTTTTCTAATTTTGATTCCCAAACACCTGGTACTAAGTCTCACTGTTATACACCTAAAGTTCAAAGAAATACTGAAATATTATCATGAAGCTGGGCAGGCATTTTGATCTGAACTAAGATGATGACAGATACTTCACTATAGCTGTTACACTGTATCACTGCAGGGAGGGAAGAAAACAAGGCCCAAGCTAATTGAATTTATACTACTTAGTTTTTCTCAACAAAATGAAAAAAAAAAGAAATAAAAAAAATAATTCATTTCATGTCAAGTGACATGTCCCATTCAACTTGAAATAAACTGTTTCATTTCCGGTACTTAAGAAAAGCAAAGGAGGCAAAGGTCTAGATTTATAAGCCCGTTAGAAAAGGAAGAACAAATAGCATGCTCTTTTTGCTCGGTAATGATGTAGACAGTCACTGCGACAGAAAGCAAGGAAACCTAAGCTGCTCCTTAGCCAGAGAGCTGGGACAGCCTCCCAAAACACGGGGCTGAGGCTTCAGTCCCGCCCCAGCAGGACATGGCTTCCCAACCCGGAGCAATGCTAACGGCCTGACATCTCTCCCCAGAGCGGCCGCTCTCAGGGTGACTGTGGTACTCTGGCCCATGGGGCCATTTCTGCTCAGACTCAAGGACTGGACCTGGGCCCCCTCCTTCTGAACACATCTGTAATCGCGTTGGAGAGAGACATCTCACACTACTGTGCAGCTTTGGGAACCTACTGCCCTACAAGCTGCTTTAATGGTTTATCAACTACAAAACTAGAAAAGTAATACTCCCTTCTAACATTTGTTCCCTAACTTTCACTTACTCTCTTCTCTAGCCTACCCAAACTGTCTGGCAAAAGCTATGACACTGACTCTCAGCTCAGGATAAAAAGGCAACATGCAACTTCTCAGTCCTCACCCTGCATCCCAGGGCCCACCCACTGAAACCAAGGGGAGCCTTTCCAATAACCTCAGGATGCACCAGAGTAATCCCATTCCAGTGGCAGAATCCTCTTCCTACCGACCAGCTAAATTCACGCAGTCGAGCACACAAGCCAAGCGCGGCACGTAACACGGGTAACAGCCTGTGCAGGGCACCTGGCACAGCTGAGGGGAACGCAGGGTATGAATATGGCTCCCCAGAGAAGCCAGTGCCACACTGGGAACATAGCTGGTTCCCAAGTAGTGACATGGGAGCAAGATGACAATGTCTTGTGGCTGTCCCAGTCAGCTCAGTGGTATTTCGGACTACTGAGTCGAGTCCAAGATTGCCTTGGAGGCTCCGCCTGGGACAGCCTGTTTGTGGCCAGGGCAGGAGCGAAGAGCCTAGGCACCAAGTAATGCTGTCCTTCCACATCTGCATCATACTACTGCTGCCCAAGTATCGATTTTATAGCAGAAGCTCTTCTAAGTAGTTCGGTGGATTATCCACAGAAAAATATAATAATTCAGAAGCATTTCAGGCTACTAATTTCTGTTTTAACTACACACCATCTTGATCTGTCAGGAGTTACAGGATGGAAAAAGGTGGCTTTTGGACAAAAAAAACCCCAAACTTTTTAGATGGTTTAAACAAAAGAAATTAAGAAGTTAACTCACCTAGTGACAGTGCAGGCAAGACAAATGCCATTTAAAAAAATGTGTACTAACACTGTTAACTAAAGAGTCTGCCTCCAACAACGGGGATTTCCTACCCCACGGGTCATGGGATTCTATGAAGACATGAACCATACGTACTCCGGTAAAATTATTTTTGTTTCCATTTGCATACCTTTTTCTCGGTACGCTCCCTCTGTCTCCATTTTCAGTTCAAGTCACTGAGGCCTGCTTCAGTCATTATCACATTAGAGAAAATTTTAGGCTACAGAATCTAGAGATGAACTCAAGCTCTGGGTGACAAAACTCAAATGAGAAGTCAAAAGGAGCCTTTCATTCAAACGCGTAGTCCAATTAAGCTTCTGATTCTCGTTACCAAAAGTACAATGAGGTAACATTTTATCAGGCCACCACAAATAAAGCCATCTGCATTTCGATTATCACTGAACTTTTAAAAATCTAGGCAAAAAAATTTAAAAATAACAGCCAATTGTTAATCTTCTAGTTCTGGAGCTTTCTGCACCCTTAAAGCAGCATGGAAGCAAAACTGTCCTTTTTCTATGTACTGAAACATTTAAGTCAATGATAACATGAGAACATGTAACACTCCTTGGAAGCGTTCTCATTTACAACTGCAGATTTGTTTAGAACTTTTCAGGGCAGGTGAATAGTGGTATCAACTTTAATACTATCAAAAGAGTGACATCTCAACATAAAACTACATTTTAACATACCTCTTTGGCTCTCTTGATAAAATTCTATTACCTCCTAAAGCAACTCAGAATTCCACCACTTCAGATTTTGGAGAACAATTACTTTATTTACAAACACTCTTCTCTGTACTTCAGAGTAATATGCCATTTCCGTTTCCAACATGTATGTCTAAGATAGTCTACCAGATTTTTAATTCACAGTGAAACCTAAAACTTGTTTCAGCTTCTGACTATCTTGAAAGCTACTGCTAGTGCAAAGATTTCATAAACGTCAAATCCATCAGTATCTGATAAAGAGAGAGCTTTTAAACTAAAACAGCGTTCTGTGTTCCTCAAAACGTGAGGATGATTTCAGACTCTCAAAAATTTAACTATAGTAATCCTATAAAAAGAAACTGCTACAAGGAACCTGTGAGCATGTTGCATAGATATGGAAATCCAGCTTGTACAATGAGACATATTTAATACTCACTGATTTTGTCTATTAAGTCACTACACATTTTTTAATGTCACTCTTTGCCTCACCTCAATTCCCAGCCTAACAAGAATTCTGTGAGAACAGCATCCATAATCCAACTAAATACAGCTTCGCTTCTGTATCAGAATGTGCAAAATTATAGACACAGTGTAAACTTAATTTTCTCTGTGTATTTTCACATCTCTGCCACCTTATGCTATGTAATGCACAATTATTAAAGTACCAGCCCTTGCAAGTATACACTCAGTTGTAAGCTATAACTAAAACAGAGCTTGGTGAGATTCTACCTGTGCCTTTTTGTAATGACATCTCTGAGCAAAGAATGCTTCTTATCATTGAGAACTTCATTTTCATTTGTGTTCTTGTGTATTGTTTGTCAGGTGAAGTCTCACATCATTGTTATTATAGTAAGAGGGTCCAAAGTCTGAGACCATCAAACTATCAAAACGATGTAAACTTTTTTTTAAAAAAACCAACCAACCAAACGTTAGAATTATAGCAAGAGAGATTCAGTATAACAGGGTTCAATGTGAAATAATGCAAACACAGTTCAAGTTACAATTCTCTGTGTAAACTGAGTATGACTTTCCCAACCTTTGCTCTACACTTCTGACCCACAACGTGCTGCTTATCAGACAACCTATTTGTATGCCAAGAATAGCAGTAACTGCCTTGGCCTATCACGTACCATTGCCGGTTATGCCAAGACACAATTTGGTTTTAATTGTTTCCTCCTTTCCTCTCCTAACAGATCACACAGTACCCAAGACGGATTATATAGAAAGATATTGCTTCTCCAGTCAATTGTTATGCTTATACTTTTTCTGCACATTTAATTGTTTTGATGGTGGTTGCATTATTGACATCAATTTAAGCAAAATAGAAAAGCATAGCAAAAATTGCTTTAGTGTCAGTATTATGCAGTGGGCCTGAAAATTTTTTAAATGCAGTATCTGAACATCAGAAAAAAGAAAATGTTTCCCAGTCAGTGCAGTAGCAGGTGTTTTTGCAGCAAAAATATGTGTTTTGAAAGTCAGCTTATTTTCTTTTTTGACTTATTAAAGCTGGCTGAGAGGCCAAGGCTCTACAGGCAGCTACACAGAAGCACAAGAAGAGTTATTATTCCACATTCATGTATGGAATCTTGTTCTATATATACAAGAAAATACTGCACCTGCAACATAATCATTGGGACTTGGCTTTTACAGTATTTACAAGTTGTCTCCCGGTATCTACAGGTCTTCTCTACATGGTCTGGCAAATCTTTTCTCAGTATTTTTTCTTTGCAATCACCACGAGGACACGAAAGTTCTTCAAATTGACAATCAGTTTTCAAATGCATCTGAAAGATTAAAAAAAAAAAAAAAAATCAAAATAGTCAAGCCAACTAAGTTTTGTGCATGTCTTGTATCCACATCCACAGTAAATAACTTCAGAACCAAAGCAAGCAAAGTTATTTTGTGCCCTATATTGTGCAACAGCAAACACTAACAAACCTACTCAGGAACACATTTCTGACTTTACACTCCATTTACTTAGAAAGCAAGTTTCATTGTACTATAGATGTACACGAGCTACTTTTACACTAAAAGCTATCTACTACAGTCCAAAATTCCACACAGGCTATTTAAACAAAAAGGTGAGCTTTCTTTTTCAAGGTACGTTATTCCACATAAACATAGATGCTGCTTTAAGTTAAGTACTGAGCTTGCTCATTCAAAGCAAGTTTAAGTACCTACACATCTCGCTGCAGACTGCTGTGTAGCCATCCCTTCCAACTGTTGAATTACTGGACTGCTGCTATGTTACGTCTTCATGAAAAAAAGCTACAACTTATTTTGTACAAGTTTGGAGAAGCTAAAGCTTTAACTCCATGCATAAACCACCACTTTCATCAGAGTATTAAGATTGATAAATAAAAAAACAAACAAAACACCAGACCAAAAAAAAAAGAATTCAAATTTCTCACATTTGTAAAGTACACCCTAAGATTTTTCCCAATTTTGATTCTCCATCCAGTTCTCATTTGCTTCATGCATTTACATTTCTGAGCTTTCGTGTCACACAGTCACATGATTCTTGACTACAATTCCTTATAGCTCATTGAAAAGTTGAGTTTCAAAACACTTTATTCCAACATTTATAAATCAGATTAACCACTAATGTAAGTCAAGAAATGGACTGAGGTTTCTATTTGCAAGATTTCTTCTCATTCTTTAACTCAAAAGGAAGCTTATGACTACGTTAGATTACTTACCAGTAATTGACCCAGAGACAGTTGTTCTTTACAGCCCTTGTTTTCATTTCTGCAGTATATTTGAAGGGCAAGTAGTTCTCTCCTGCAACAGTTATCTTTAAATACCTGAAAAATCAAAAATCACTTCACTTTAGAAATTTGAAACCACTCAAGAATATGCCAGTTCAAATAAAGTAGAAGCCATGCAATTTGGCTACAGCAGTGTCATTTAATTCTAGCTTTATGTGTCAGAAATAAAATCCTACCATTCAATTTTTCTTGAATGTGCATATCAGAGATTCCTCCACTATGAAGCAGCCCAGTGAAAGAGACTATTTGGACAGATGCTCTGCTACTGTTTCACTTTTACTATAAATACAATAAAGGGAAAGGTACAAGAAAGGGCTCAGTTTTTTGCTATTTGCTCATCAATAACAGGCCTACATAAGCTAGAACTCCCTACTTTGTTTGGGAAGCTGGTGTATTAGGCACAATACCGTAAGACAAAAAAGAGCACAGAGGTTCAGAGAGGAAGGATTTCATGGAAGACAGTCCCACAATGACTGGACTGATTAGTTGGAACCTACTTGCACTTCAGTGGTAACACAAAATTAAAGACATTTTCTAAGGTCTTAGGCTGGAAAAGGTTTATTATTTTGCAGATAAGCAGCTTTAACCATCTCTCCATTTTAACGTTTATAAACCTTTCCAGCATTTTCTGTCTACAATATAACTGCAAGAAGTTAGAAATAGAGAGCTTGGGATTTGGATTTTTCACCTTTTATGGGTGATACTCCATAAAAGATAAAGAGACAATGTAACCGCACTCTCAAGAAGCCCCATTGCTAAGGGCAGAAACCAGGGATGAGGACTGAAGACCATTACTACCATTTTGAAATCCAAGACAAAGGGCTAAAACCTTCCGGTTATTTTGCAATTGCTTTCAGGACCCTTAAGAAATACCAAAGGATCAAGCCCAACCTATGACTACTTCTCTGACAAACGGAGTTCTGTGATACTGCATACACTGCAGGGATACTGCAATTACAGAACAGTTCTGCGTACTAACATTTAACAACAACAAAGAATTATGACCAGATCTGTCCACAGTAAGTATGAATCTATGCCCAGCATCAGTGAAGAAGGAAACGCTGCAACCATTCTCATCCAATCTCATCTGACACAGGTCACTGATTTCTGTTTACTTTTCAGACGCACATGAAGTTTAATGGATCAACAAATCTCATTTCAATAATCAATTTGCCAGTACTGTAGTATTTTTTTTCCAAAGGAATTAACAGGGTTCCTAGGTACAGTTTTGCTAACTGAAGTTAAGGTAAGAAGATTTTTATACAGTTTTTCCAAGACTGTATAAAAGCTCCCCAGGGATTTTGGACATCGGCATTCTGTGGTAAGAGAGAGGTTTCCAGTTTCATGAAAATCACTGACTTGCAGAGTTAGTCTAACATGTATTTAATATATGCTGCCCTTCTCCTCCTCCTCCTCCTGTTTTAGAGGTATTTGAAGTTTCATAACAAATGTACACATTTATGTATACTGGGAGCTAGAAAGTCAGAGTTAAAACAACAAAGAAAGTAGGCATTGTGATTATCGGTCTGAGCCCCTGGAGAGCCCACCCATGTCAAAACTGAATTACGCTGAGCACTGATCAGAGAACTATTTTGAGTTAAGACAAGGAGAGATTAATGTACCTGCTAACATTTTCTTGAAAATAGTTACTATTACAAGTATTTATTTAGGCAGGAAAGACTACTGACAGAAAGAATTTACTAAACGCTTTAAAAGAATCCAATGTAAAAACTACACAAACCACGTACTAAGTCAAAAAAGAATTTTCTCTACCCTCAACCTTTCAAAGGCAACACAAATTTTTGCTGTGAAAAACAGTGAAGAGGGTATCAACGAAATAACTTACCTACACAAAAAGAATCTGATTCTATGACAGTTACTGTAACTCCACACCGTTCTGCTTCCAGTGTGGTTCCCAGAACAACACATTGTAAAAACAGAGGAGTGAAACAGTAGGCATGGGTCTGGACCCAAATCAGGAGTAAGGTTTGCCTTGGTCTGTCATCTCTCTGCATCTACAGAAGATGCAATATTTCTTATCATCCTCCCAGCTGATGGGAGAACAACTGCGATGTGTTGCTGCAGCTCCCAACCATGAAAACAAGATGTGACACCTGGCTGGACCATTAGGGATGAAGCTGACATGTTGTTTTCTACCATGTGGTTAACAGTAAAAATGAGCTGTCTTCCTATATAAAAGACATGGGCTAGGTTTTGTAACAAAACTATCTTCCTCAGGTAGCTTATTGGGCTTATGAAATAATTACCATAAAGCAATAACATCTCATGTAAGCCACACAATTCAATGCTCTTGAATAAGAAACAATTTTAACAATACCTTATCTTTTACTATGCTTTCTTGACACGCTGTACATTTTGGACTAGAAGAACTGGAGAGAAAAGAAAAGGAGAAAAACTATTTTAACTCACCTGAATTTTTGTAGTACAAAAATTTCCATTTATGAGGCACTTGGTTATGATTATTCAATATATCTTAAAATAACTAAAAGCGAAAACAGTTTATTATAATTAAACAATGTGATGTCATTTCAAAAAAATTGAACACTGAGTTTTCAATGGACAGTGTCCGACATTCCTGAGGAAGTAAGACCACCACCACACCTTCAGCCAACTGCTGAGTGGTTTTCTTCAAGGCAGAAAAATTCATTCCCTATTTTACCGATCTGCAGACCGAGCCTGATCATCAATTTTCATCACTTCTCAATCTATCTGTGCAAACAGGCAAAATATTGTCTCTTCAGTTATCCAGTTCTCTTTCAAACAACACCTAATTAAACTTTACTTTCTCTGACAGTCAATTATACATCCTTTTAGGGTAAAAAGTATTTATGTCCATCTCCTTCAAGTCTGTTCTGGTTTTAGCAACTGTTACAGATCCTTGCTCATTCATTTATCTGAACTATTGCCGCGTAGCTGTTTTGGTAATCTAATTACCAAACTTGTGATCTCTTAGACAACAGGTAGGTTGAGGAGCAGAGCAACCTGTGGACAGACACTGACCTGAAGTGTAGGAAACCCAAGTTCCAACAGCTGTCTCTGGCTCTGCCCTCCTAGGTGTCACAGTGTAAATCCCTTCGTTCCTTTTTAGCTCCCCGTGTAAAATGGGGATAGTCATACTGATCTCCCTTGTAAAGCACTGAGATCTATGGATGAAAAGCGCTAGGTAAAAGCTTGGTAAATTCTTTTGTAAAGCAACTCATTGGCAGGCTACATGAGTTGCGGCTGCTAGCAGCAGTGCAAATCAATGTAAGAGGCTGAGTAAGTTCGATTATGTTATATAATCGGTATGGTTATTTCAAATCATCTCACTGGCTGCTGCTCTTTAAACTGACCATTCTGTGTCTCATCATATTTCTGAGCATCTTAACTACCTTGCAGCTTCAATATCTGTAGTATTTTTCTTAAGTTTAAAAAAAAAAGGGGGGCGGTGGGAACTAATCCACTTGAGGGCATATAGTGTTTAATACAATGTCATGCTTTCCTCGCTTTTACTGAATTCACTCAAGCATCCCGCTTGCTCTTTTAAACTACTGCTGCATACTGAGCAGACGTCTTTACTGTGTTATCTACACTGACTCACAATTTTTTGTCCTCAAATAACCCTGGAACAGAACCTGCTAGCATGTAATCAGTGTGTGTGTGCGGCAGCGTATCAACACTGAATGAAAAGTTCTTGTGCCAAACAGAGAAACAATGTAAACTTATTTTGCTTCCAGTTTTATGGCACACTATTTCTCCAACAAAAAGGAGCTGTAAATTTAATTTTAATAAAGGATTTGTTTGCAACAAGCACTTAAATATAGTGAAATAAGGTGAATGAAAGAGCAATGTAGTAGATGGTCTTACCCATGTGTCCTTTTCAGTAACAGACCGGTTGGAAAGTCAGGAAGGTAAAATTACACATATTCTAGCTGCACTGTAATAAGCACATGTGCATGCCTCACAGCAGGGAAGGAAAATTGCCCAGATTCCAGCAATGCCAGAATTGTTACTGCTTAGATTGTTAAGGATCTGCTCTGTCCATCTGCACACATCCAAGCATGGCAGGTGTTTGCTTTTCTGCAGTCACTGTTATTAACCATGTAAGAGTCTTCCAAAAACATATATTCAGAAAGAAATAACTGCATTTCTTAAATACAAACTAAGCTTCACCTGAAAAATGTGTATTGAAAGAAAAGTTGGTGGGGTTTTTTTGTTGTTGTTTTAAATTTGGCGTGCTGTAGCAGAAAACCTACAGGAGTGGATTAGTGAGCTACGGACCCTGGCATTTGCCCAGTGCAGAGGTTACTCTTTATCATGAGACAGAGTAATGTAATATCCTCCAATCTCTTTTGCCATGCTGCATGCAGTCTTGATTTATATCTACCTGAGATTACAGTACTTGCAAGAGAAATATAAACTAATTCTAGCCCCAGGATGGTCACGAAAAATAAGCAGATCACCAAGACCTTTCAAAGTCAAATCCTCTCTTTGTTAGTAGTCCAGTGTGCAGCATCAAGTGAGCTCAATCTCTTCTATACCTCTCCTTTCCCAGTGGTAAATGGAAGTATTGACTGCTTATTTACCCCAGGAGATTAAAGCTTGCAGAATGGTCTCCAAACATTAGACCAAGTTTTGAAATCACACAGCTGAATACAATCAGTAGCAATGCATCAAAGTTGAGAGGCAAAGAAACATACTTTACTGATGCACAGGTATTTCTTAAAAGCTAGATACTCCTTGAATGATCGCACTTTTACCGAGACTGGGGAAGATTGCATCTCTTGGCATTGGCTTTACGTCTGTAACATTCAGTCATGCACTTTGCGCTCTGGCCCAACCACCTCAGTAACAGAGAAGCCAGCCTTCCTGACCCTGCCGGAATCCACAGAACATAAAGCCCCAAGACATAGAGCTAGAAGGGTTACAGGGAGAGGAAGTTCCACAAGCAGTTACATTTATCCAAGGGTCCAACCACTCATCTGTAAGGCTGGGTCCATAGCTAGGTTAGGTACTATCACTCTAAGGAACCTCTGCAGGCTCGCTTCCTTGAGCGACCATGATTTACTGAGTGTATTTTACACAAAACAGCCATGTTAGCAGTCACCTGAAATAGCTACTCAGTCTAGGCTCCACAGGCAATAAAATTCTTACCTCACACATCACTACACAGGATTAAACCGCTTTAATCACTGTTTCCACAATATTGATGGAAAGGTTAGTTGTCTCATCCTGACCCAGAGTAGAACACAAATGTTTGCACCAGCATATGGATAACAAATAAGCAAGCAAGCCACAAGTAGAAGGCTGCTTTGAGCCAGGGCATTAGCGTAATGTATTCCTAAAACCACAACAGTGTCCACGGTTCACAAGATTTAAATGTATCAACACGTTCTATCACAACAAAAAACATACCTTAGCAAGGCATTCATGCAGGTCTCACAGAATCTGTGTCCACATTCAGTCTGTTTAGGATTGCATAAGATGAGGTGACATTTTTCACATTTATATTTATCTTCCACAGCATTTACAAATTTCTCTTTGTAGCCACCTTGCTCTGGAACATAAATTGATGCTGAAGGACTGCGATCAGGATTGGCCCTTTGTTGTACCATTTCTACAGATAAAGGGGGTTCTGTCTTCTTACTGGTGTCCATGCTCTAAGATAGTTTCTGTGAAGCAAAAATGAGAAAACTTCTGAGAAACGAAGACCTCTTTTTCCATTTAAATAAAACAAATACAGCATTTCTGATAGACTACATAAACCCAAAAGCACTAAGAACAGATGCGTCTCCACACATCATGTGAACATAATACATACATAACTGCCCAAGTATACTAAGCATAGCAATTCTGTAAAATATTCTACATTTTTCAAAGACTCTAGAAGGTCAAGAATTAAAATCTATTACTGAAAGCAAAATGTTAGTTAATGATGGGCATCACTCTAGGAACAAAGAAGAGAATTGGTATTCTTCCTGCTCTCTCTGAAAAATGTCCTTAATATTGAAGTTATACCATTAGAGGGAGCAGCGAGGGGTGTGGTGGAGATGGTGCACCGGTACTGCACCACACACACCCCACTACTCACGTACTACTCTAAAAAGCACACAACCATCAGTGTCCTATACAGGGTATCTGAAATCTCCGCAGATCCACTACCAACTTCTATCTCATGCAGTAGCAAAGTGTAACACCCACTGCTTTAAGTCTGTTTTAGAACAGGACAACAGGTTTTTACTTATTAAATACTTTCCAACCTTTTTAATCACACAACCCTCACACAAAGAGAAAAGGCGATACAAGTCTAATTGACAGAGGAGAAAAGCATAGATAACATGGCCGCTCGATTAATTCACTGGGACTAAGCACAACTGACAGGCAGCTGAAAAAATAATTAATACAGTTGAAGACTAAATTACAGTACCTATTATCTTGGACAGGGATTCTTCTAGGTCAGCATGCAAAGCATTAGCAGAGCAACAGAGGAAGAATACTCCAGGTTAAATTTTAAAACCTGTTTTCAATAATTTCCTTGCTTATCTTGCAGTCAAACAAGCGTAAGTGGTCTTAAAAAACCTCAGCAGATGAAGGAGAAAGCACAATTAGAGGATACGCCACCTATTTACACAGGAGTAACGCCTGGCTATTGACAAGAGAAAGGCATACTTCAATTCTCCCTCCATGTTAACTGCCACGTGAATTATAAACCTGGTCCACTGCTCTACAGTTGCCTCAGCCGCTACAGCTATAATACAACTCTAAGAAGCAGAATGAAGAGGTGAAGCCCAGTTCAATGCTCAGTTACCAAAGTATGTTCACCAGTAACACAAAGGGAGTCAAATGCCTCACAACCAAAATACGTAAAGCTTCTCGTACATGCTTTTTGTGATCCCTTATCTTCCCTCGTGAAGCCCAAAGCAAGTACTCGTAATTGAATGTGTTTTCTTGTAGATCATTTCTGCATCTATACTTTTGGTATAGAATTCTCCATGGAGACTAAACAGAAAGGAAACAAGGAAATTTCTTTCATTTCTGATACCAACTGTTATTTCTAGGAAAAAAAGACAAACCATTGCAACTCATTGCTGATACTATTTCATGTCTTTACCAACACCAGCTGAGCAAGGGTAGAGGTGTTGCATGAAGAATCCACACTTCATTGCCCCCTTGTCCCAGCGACAGCTTCTCTGTATCTCCATCAAATACAGAGAGAGCCCAAGGAAACCATCCTCATATCTTGATATATAGATCCAACGACTGGCTCTTACAAAAAAAAATTAAAAAAAAAACCCAAACCAAAACAAACAAAACAACAAAAAAACCCCACCAAACAAAACAGTTAACTGAAAAGGAAATATAAATTCTGGTCCATAATTTGAATATAATGCCTGACTGTTCCTTATCTAGTCTTCAAAGACTTGCAGAGTCTAATGCCTTGGCAGAAGAATGGGGGGGGGAAGTGTTAAAAAAAAAAAAAAAAGATCAGTGCTGAACTGACAAAAACTTGCACCTTTCATTAACGAGGAAATTCAGATTATTTCAGTCCATGGAAGTAAGCAAAGCCTGAACTAGAGTTTCAACAGTAAGCATAAAAACCCCCAAAAGAAACAGATAATGAGGACACTGAAGAGGCAATTCAAGTGATTGTAACCAGCACACAAGAAATGAGATGTGATGCTGAGAACAAGAGAGTCTGAGAGGCAAGGAGGTTAAAATAAGTTCTGTGAGTGAGAAAGGAAAGCAGTTGACGAAAGTAGTCTAGCTTTAGAGATTGCCAAAGGCATGACTGCCCTTGCTGAACATCTGTGGCAGGACAGGGGGAAACCCAGCCATGAGCTCAGGACCTGGCACTTGGTTGTAGCTGTAAGAGAAAAGGAGATAAGCAAGAGAGGGGAAAAAAGTGCAGCTCCATAAGCATCCGGACTGGTGAAACTTAGCTACCTATGGATTTGCCTCTTGTGTGCGACTGGGGGAAAGCTTCGTTTGCAGCTTGCATTTAAGGAATCTGTAAAATTTTTCAGTTCTCAGATTTATAATTTGTAGATACATACTAGTGTGTCTTTTCCCTCTGTAACTGCATATTTTTATCACATTCAATACCTCTACCATTCTGTCAACTCTTGAAGTCAAAAGCCAACTTTAAGCACGTTGACTTGTAAGAACAACACAGGGAATGTGATTTTACTTAAAATGCCAGAATAAAACAAGGTATGGCCTGATTCTGACCCACAGAAGAAATTCAGAAAGAAAGGCACTAAAAAAGAAGCTGACAGGAGAACTGGCAAGTTGAGAGAGCACAAAGCTCCTGAGCTTGTAAGTCGTACAACAAAACTACTGAAGGTCTGTTTCTCCATTAAGTTTCTTCCAAACGAAAAGAAGCTGAAGATGATTAGAGATGTGAAATGTTCCCATAGCACAATTTCTTCATGGAAACTGAATAGTTAGTCACAAGGAGGCAGGCAGGGGTGAGAAGGAGAACATTCAAGATTTAACTGAGAAAGAGTACCAAATGCCAAGTGAGCAGCAGGTGAGAGTTTCATAGATACACGAAACTGCTCAGGGGCTGGACTATCAGCTGTCAAGAGAGATTTCATACCAAAATAAACTGCACAGCGCTCCACAAGACTCCACTTTTGGAACTGACTTATTGGCTATCTCATCACAGAAAACAACCAGAAAGTACACTGATAAATAAAATTTACTATGCAGTATGCCTAGCAGTCAGATTTGCGTGCCTCGGGTTTTAGATTTCTGTTTTGTAAAGAAGTATGTGAGATCAGAAAAGCTAAGCAAGTGCAGCACCAGAGCAGCCAGCTTGGTGAGGAATTCTCTTCCACAATATTCTGAACAGCGACAATTTTCTTATGCAGCAAAACCAGGAAGCCATTTGTGAAGTACTACAATAAAATACAACAGAGAACTGAGCTTAAAAGAACACCAACACCTCTTTTCTTATAATTAGAGGTGCATTTAACAAGGGGGTGGGGAAACATGTTATCTATCAAACTACTGTATGCACAGAGCTATGCCCTCACGCATACGAGTTATGTGTGCTCACACTTGTGTATGAGATCAGTGGTGAACACAAGTGCAGATAACACAAAGACTGCAAAAGGGTGGCAGCTGGAAACAGCTTTCTATTATGGTTTATATACCACTACAGGGTGACATCTGCAACATCGTCTTTTCCTTTTCAGGAACCTTTAACAGCAGGACTCAGATTATAACCTCACAATCACGTTTCCAACTGCCAACAAGAAGCAATTCTGAAGTCACACCTCAGTAAGATACTATGCACTTACAGCAGTGAAGATAACACACTTCCAGAAAGCAAGGAGAGGAGTCTGGCTAGAACATTGAAGATAGGCTAGTTCTGGTGGGGGCCTCCCATTCCTAAAGGCATGGCAAGCTGCCATCAAGTGAAAGACTCTGGTTCTTGTTCAGCAAGCTAAATCTTAACTCCTAATTCACCACTAGCTATTTCTTAAGCTCCAGTTTCTTATCCCTGGGAAAAATCATCGCAATAAAAGAACATGACTTTTAGGTGTCTTTTAAAACTGTTAAATCTTGGACAATCACCTTTAGGACACATAAGTACCTAAAAAGAGGCAGAGTCACCGAGGTCGGTTCTGTCCACTGTTGACGCTTTCAGCCACCTCTCCTGCAGCCAGCAAATGCTGTTCAGCAGAGTAACAGAAGTGGAGACTGTTCTGGTCATCAGACGGGTGACAAGGCTTGCTCCAGTCTGTCAGCTCTACTGAGCTCCATTTTTGTTACTACTCTTGTTCAATACAAGTGGCACTCAAGTATCTGAGGCTGGACCTCAGTTAGTATTTCACGCTGTATTTACTGTAAATAAACATCAGAACAACTTGTCACCTAACTCATACTAATATTAGAACAGAGGGTTAGAAACTGGAAGCAAAAGTGAATTTACTGACAAAGATGTTCCAAGAATTAGAAAGCATGGGAGTTCCCAAACGAAAAGCATTTTGCTCTCTCATTGTTTAAGCAAGGATACTGTTCTCACTGAAAAGAGGGCAAACGTCCTAGAAGTCTGCGTTAGCATGCTGTATTATACCACTTAGATTTTTTTATTTGCTCTTTGGGATTAAAGCCAATTTGCAACATAGAAATACAATAAAGTTTCTCTAAAAATTGAAAATAAATTTACATCTTAAAAAAAAACAGTAAAAAAAATAATTAACTCCTATGTAATCTAAAACAGCCCCTAAAAAAATTTATTGCAAAAGGGACCACAGGATTTGGCATCTAGCAAGTTCTGCATGAAAACAGTTTCAATATATTGACAATACAAAGCAGCTAAGCTTTTGCCAAAGTTTTAAAATTCAAAAAAGTCAAGAAATTATTTGAAATAAATGTTTTTGTTACACTACCAGAGAAGGGTAACAGAAGACACAATATAATTTGGTTATTACTTAGGACAGAAAGGCTTTTCGATCAAATTACAATTTGCACGAAGAACAGAAGTTATTCAAACAGAACAGCGCTGCATGCACAATATCTAAATTAAGCTCTGAAAAAGAAATCTGAAGTTGCGCAGGCAGCTAAAGATCACAGCAGAAAAGTGACCAATGAGATGATTCAACAGTTCCTCTTCAAAAACCAGTTTATATATTCTTATCTAAAAAACATACAACCACACAAACTTCAGTGTCTCATCCTAAATAGGTCATTTTTTTGGTATGATGGGATTTGTTTGTGGGTTTGGGTTTTTTTGGGTTTGTGTTTTTCTTTTTTTTTTTTTTGTTTAGATAGAGCTTGTGATTGTTCTGTCTCTCCTTCCAGGCTCTCAAAAACACTTGGGAACCAACTGCACAGACAGATTTCATGAAAACGACCAGCTATGTGGGGAACAGAAACAGAAATTTAATGTAGCGTCCCATTGAGCAAGAGGCTGTAAAAGTGCAACCTCAATCACCGCCGTCGTTGAGGAGGGGGAAATAAGGGTTTAAAAAGTGATGTAGGGCACAGATTAGTAGGAAACTAGACTTCATCAGTTTCACTCTTCATAGCATTTTCTGCTGTACTTCACAGGATGCCCTCAGAGAACCAAATCATCAGGTACCTGGAGTCCTATTTCCAGCTCTTCAGTCTTCCCAGCTCATGTGCTTTCTATCACCAAGAATTATTGCTTCAAGTTATCACACAGAAGTCTTTATCTTAAAATTAAATTATTAAAACAATCTGAACTTTTCCTTTGTCTTATATTTCAGCATTTTATAGCTTCTAATAAATTCCTAGCACATACTTACTGAAAAGAACATACATCTTTCTTTCACCATCTTTTAGACAAATCTTCTGACTCAGTTCTGCTTCTACTTCTGAGTGCGATTATAATACGCAACATACACTGTCATACCTTGATGACTGGTTAAAACAATAATATATTGGTGACAATGTATTATTAATTTACCCAGTGCACACACATCAAAAAAAAAAAAAAAAAAAGCTGAGCAGGGAGACTGCCATGGGAATCTTGACTCTAGAGCTCTTAAGCCCAAGGGTGTCTCGCTGCAGAGGTCTGTTCTCACAACATTCAGCCACCCCTCAGCCTGGCATTCTGGTAAAAGCCCAACGGTTGAGCCTGGACAAGGGCACAGAAGAACAACTGAAAAATAAAATGCAAATAGCTTGAATCACTCCATAAAAATACCTAGGCAGTGACTGAAGCAGCACTGGAGTAGCAGGTTTGTAAGCAGAGGACTATCCATCGATTTTGCCTTGTGTGAGGTCAGAAGTCTTGGCAGTTTCACTCCTCTTGTTTGTACAGGAGAACTACTGACACTTTTTTCCCCCCCCACTATGCACTTGTCACACTTGAAGCACTATTGACTGTTTCTATACAGTGTATATAGGATCAACCAACCAGTGCTGAGGTATTTCCAGCATATGCTTTAAAAGGAACTTCTGAGAGGGACGGAAGGATGGGGAAAGGTTGCTGGTCACCAGTGCTAGATATACCTACACAGTGAAGAAGATGAGAGCATTCCTTATCTTCTTTTATGCAAAAACATTAAAACACTAAGTCTAATTCCTATACAAATATAAAAGCAGCATTGATATTTTAAACTTACTGTTCCTTGTGTTAAAATAAATCCATTATTTTAACTACTTTAAACTCTGCCCTGTACTTCCATAAGCATCCACCTTCCTTGCATAAACTAATGCAAACCAACTGTGAAGAAGACCCTTGAGATACACGTCATACAAAAGATAAAGATCAATAGGAAACATCACAGCTTGGTTATAAGCAAGTAGGACAGAAGCATTTGAAAACACAGAAGACACCGAGTATTATCTGCACAAGAAGCTTCTGCCATTTGCAAGCTCTTCAGAGTCACTGATTAGTGCACTATCCCAGAGACGCTGAGGTTGGAAGTGACCTCTGGATTTATCTAGCCCAACCTCCTGTTCAGTGCAAGACCAACTTCAATGTTAGATCAGGTTGTCCAAGGCTGACTTTTCACAAACTGCACGGATGAAGATATTGCAGCCTCTCCAAGCAACCTGTTCCAGTGCTTAACACTCCTCTGTGAGTTTTTATTACAGTAATTGTAGCATGATATTCTTATGTAGAAAAAAGGTCTGTTCCAACAGATGAACCGCTACGTTCTCAAGCAACTAAACCAGATCTCATCATAATCTTTAAGGTCTCTATTCTGTAAAAGTTATTGAACCAATAGCAAAACTATTTTTGGCTTAGATGGTACAGGTTATTTCTTCTTTTCCTATCTGAACTAGAAAATCAGAAGTATAACAAAAAACGGAATCTTGACAATCTTGCAAAAGAACAACCGTGCATGTCACTTGGATCGCAAACGTGTATTTCCCATGTTCTAGTTTGCAAGATGACTGAATAGCAGAAAATTAACAGTCAGCTAAGTTTTACATTGTTTTATTCTTTTCATTTTTTTATCACTTTCCAAACACAAAACAAAGCATTGGATAAACGTGCAAAGTAATTACATCACTATTAAGAGATAGGAATGGGAATATTTATAAATAATAATATAGTATTAATTTATTTTGGAGCATCCAAGAGCCCAGGGACTGATAGTTTTAATAACTACCCAATAATATGTTGAATAGAATTAACTTGCAGTCTAACATATACAGCACTGATGAGAAGAAAAACTTTAAAAGGGATTCTATTATAACTATTAGGAAAAAAAAAAGACAACAGAAAAGTAATTCAGTGCAATTTAAGAAAGCTGCTTTTTATGTGACACTATGTTCAACTATTACTTTTTTTGAAAGTTAACAGCATTCTTTTGAATCACAGCATATGGGCTGGCAAAACTTCTTTAAAATTCAGCCTGAGGCAGTAGTAAAACCAAAGTGTTTGTATTTTGACTTACACTTGCTATCTACAGCTCTCAATAATTACTTTGCAATCTCAGTGGGCTACCAAACAACAGTATAAAGTCATTTGAACTGCAAGAAATCAAAAGCCTCTTTTAGAAATCAAAAGATCTCTTAAGCTTTGAAAGCCTGGGTCACAAGAGCACAGATAAGAGACATGCTGTCCAAGCTCCCATGTGGATTTTCTTCTGCGTTTTGAATTCCAGTTTGGATTCTTGTCTATGGGTGCAGGAAAGAACAGACAAAACATACAAGGTTATTGCATTTCACCTATGAAATTAGCCCCCGGTTGGGATCCACATTTCTATACAAGGTTTTTAGTAGAAGCATTTAAAGAATAGGAAAGATCAAAAGATGATCAGATGATCATAGGACAAAGCGTACTTTAATCTCTTCCCCTACTGTTCAGGGGAAGTCCAGAACTGAGATACGTATGCCAGTCCCATGTGGAGGAAGTGGATCAACACGGTGTATTTTTTGTAACTTCTGACTCTGGTAGATTAGAACTTTTCCTCTGTAAACACAGAAGAAAAATATTCATATCAAATATTGTGGGAAATGCCATAATATTTTAAGTTAAAGGTAGTTTCCTTTTACAAAACTGTTTTATAAATGCTTTGAAGAGAGAACTAGCAAAACCAGTTTCTATTTGCATTCCAAATACTCTGTTTTTATGGAAAGCTATTTCCATCAGTCCAGATTTCCTCCACTTCTTGTTTCACAGCAAGCCTAACAATTCCTTTACTTTTCTTGACAGCATAGAAGTCATTGATTCAGATGTTACAAGTGGCAATGTCAAAACACATACACCCAAAAGAGAAGTCATTTGCTGTGTTTCCCACTTATACCTGCTATGATTGGGAAGCAGTAAATTTGAACTACCCATGACAAATCCTGACAAGGATCAACAAGGGCTAAGGCAGATGGCATGTCCAAATCATTGTGGCCAAAGCATACAGTCCTAGAAAAAGATGTCTTATCTCCTAGTGACCTAAAAAAGTCCCCTCTTCCTCCCAAGGTGTGTCTTCAAGAAAAATCTGCTGTGTAATTTATCACAAACAACTTGCTTTTAAACTACATCAACTCAAGACACTAAAGTCTGTTCACCCCTGAAATCACCAAATAGGAATCAAAAATTCTTTCTGTCTTTTAAAATTATTGTCAGTTTTTTCTTTTTTTTTAAACCAAGACCTAACGATGGATGCTATTCTTTTCCACTCTGTTGATCAAAGAGATCCTCAGTTTCAAATCTAACAAAATTTCCAGAGTCAAGCAGAATATCAACAGATATTCTTCAAATCACAGTCTATCTACTCTGCTGGCTGGCAAGTTCACGAAGAATACTTTCTGCACCATCAACTTCTGGCAGAGGGCATCTGCCCTTGACTCTTAATGAATCCAGCCTTGAAATATAAGAAGAGGTACTACCTGTCTTAAAAATTCTTTATCTCATCTTCTGCAATTATTAGCAAAAAGTATCTGAAGGCAAAGGCGTCAGAGACTAGCAAATAAAAAAAAAATCCCAAAGCACCTCAAGAAGCTTATTATAAATAATTACAGAAAAAATGTCTATTCAACATTCCCAAAAATATTAGTTAATCTAATTTTAAAATGCAGCTCATCTTTAACAAAATAATTCTCCCAGGAAATTCTGAACACAGCAGAGAATAGACGAAGCTCGTAAATGAAATAGAATGCAACTTCAAGTATGGCTCCGCATTTTTTTACTTCAGTGATGATATGAAGTACTGTGGGACTAGAAATGGCCATTCCAAAAAACTGAGATCACAGTACCTCACTTCCACAAGAAATTCTTTCCATTCCAACCAAAGTAAGTTTTCTAAGCCTATAGCCAAAGCTCAAAAAGACTATCTATCCTGTCTCCTATGGAAACTAACTCACCCATATAAAACATTTCCTTCTTTTCCATTTAATGCAGTTGACCACTGCATACTATGAACACAGGTAAGAAAGAATTACTTCTTCACACTCCTCTAAATACTAATCAAATTCTGGAAGCTAACAACAGCAAGCAGTATCATCAGAGTATTTTATTTACACTAAACTGCCTGGAAAACATTTGTTCATGCACAGATCTCAACATCTCACTAATCTTAAGAAAATTTTTCCACCGTTGCAGTTGACATCTTCAGCTTTATCTCAGATTATTGCTTCTTGCTCAGGAAGAAAAAGGAAAAAAGGTTTAAGGGCAATTCTCTCACTATTTGTATGTTTTGTGTTATTAATCTGAATGCGGTAGAAGACAAAAATGTTGCCCACTTGTTTAAGGAAGTGATAGCAGGTCTAAATTCAGAGATGTCAGTGTTTATGCTTCACTGTTTATACTGTATTTTTAATAACTGACATCTTTAAATTTGGGGAAAGGGGGCCTGGGGTTGGGTTTGTTGTTAAGATTTTTCTGTTAGAGAGGAAAAAAACCAATTGAAACACATTTGTAAATAGAATCTGGAAGGAAAAAAAAAACACAGGAAAAAAATGAATAAAAAAACAAAACAAAAACCCACAAACAAAACTCAACACCAAAACACTTGTGCTAGTATTTCAAGTCATAGTAAAGTGTACTCCAGTTTCTACATCTCTAGTAAAAATGTATTATCAAAGTTGAGTTTTCAAGAGGAAAAAACAAGGTTTGGGAAGTCATAGACTCTTAATTCAGACTTGTCAGTATATTCAGAACTTCACGTTCACTGCTACCTCAAGCATTTTTTACTTTTATAAAGGTGTTCATGGAAGAAGCTGGGGGTTTTGTAACTGAAGACTGAGATTCACAAAACATGTTTCCCCGCAATGTAAGAAAGGAAGCAACTTCTTGCTTCCTCTTGTAGTAAATGTAGGCTTTGGGAATATGCTATTGAAGGCCAAGTCTCTGTAAGACAAATTCCTTCTAGTGTATTACAGTATTCGTTCTTCCAGCTGCAAAGTCTTACTAAAAGATTCTTTTACCCGGAACCTGCATACAATTTCCTAGTTTCTCTCTCAGATTGTGATTCTGTTCCCATATGTCAAACCCTTTCATTATTTTGCCAACCTTAAGTCTTGCATTTGCTGCCTGCAGGTTTATATCAACTGTTATTCTGGAGGTCTCAGATCACTAGATATTGTTGACATCTTGAGAACAAGCCATGTCTACTGCATCAGTTCAGACAAGACACTACCAAGGACAAAACAAAACAAAACAAAACAAAACAAAACAAAAACCAAACCCACAACAAAAAAAAACCCAAACACCTAACAGGTCCCTTTGAATGTCTGTCTCTCGCACTGGATTTTAAGAATTAATAAAAATCAGTGAGGAAGTTGTCCTTCTTCAATATACTTAATGTGAAGATTGTAAAAGTACTTTACAAATTTTTCTGACTAAATTTCACATCACTCCCCAAAAGCAAGTTTTTGCCACTGGTACACATGCAAAAAAGTTTAACATGAAATAGCAACCCTTCAAAGAAACTTCTGGTAGAATTATACAGTACTGCTGCTTCTTAAGAGACACGTTAAAAACTGGGACTTTCCACACCATCCATAGAATCACAGAATCTTTAAGGTTGGAAAAGACCTCTAAGATCATCAAGTCCAACCATCTGCAAGACCTTAGAAAGATTACTGTCTTCAGATTTGGAATACAAAGTTGTCAGTTTTAGTTGAAAATTCTTTTTGCATGCTTAAAGCCAGAGGGCTCATCTAGTTAATATTAATGACATCATGTTCACCTCTACCAAATAAATACTGAACAGAGCAATTTTATTTAATGTACTAATGGCAATCTAACATTTAAACACGCATTTTTATTTTTGAAAATTCAAACCTGAATACCTCCAGGTGTTGCACTAGAAACTAAATGACACTACTCAAAGATTCCTTGGAGAATTTATGCCGATAAAGACTATCTGCTTGCATTATAAAGATCCATGCAGGCACAGCCTAGATATGCAGAATGCAAAGAATAACTTCCAATTGTAGCAAATGCCAGATTTAAAATTATGCAGAGGACACTCACTGTTAGAGCAAGGGGCTTAAGTCCTAACATTAGAGTTTAAAGGACACTGCACCACTACTGACTATTCAGAGCACAGACAGCGATTCCCCGCTTTTTGCAAATAACTCATCTCCAGGCAATGAAGCTCCCAATATTACAGCAGTGGTTTGGATTTTTTTCCCCACCAATTCTCCTGAATGGCTACATGATTTTAAGACTTTACATCTTTGTTTCCCATAACTGTAAAATAAGCACAATATTGCTTACCTTCACAGCATCCCTAGCCTGAAGTGTTCTACATCAGTAGGAAGTATTACTTTTAGATTCTTCTTCTAGTGGGATTTGCCACCAGTCTAATTCCTCCTAGAAGTCTGGCTAAGACAAAAATCACCTGCACACCCTTCTTAGTCTCGTAAGAGATTTTCTTTTTCATAATCCTTTCCAATTACACTGCAGCCTGATGCTTTATGATCTATATGAAGCAATTTCAGGATCTGAAAACACTAGGTATAATATTATAGACAAACAGTTAAGAGAGGTCAAGGTACCCTCATCTCTATATATAAAGAACTAAGACCTTAACGTTAGAAACGCTTCTGTGAAGAATCTTTCCTTTTAACTGCTTCATATTGTTCTGGAAGCTCTTGTACCGCTGCCTTTAGAAGATCCCAAGAAAGTGTCAAATTGAATCCAATTAAGAATGTATATAAATGCACTTCCTACAATGTAGCATAAAATCCCAAAATACCTAAAAAATGCCATAATATATATCCATGAAGTCAGGCACAATCCAGTTCCTGGGATTCTTTTCCATCATTAAACAGCCTCTACCACGTAACATCTGTTACGTGTGATTCCTGTTTCTCTATTCTATACCTCTGTTAACCCCAGAAGTAATTATTTTGAGGCCAAAAGCAGAAAATTCCTAGCGTTATCTCAAATCAGCAAGTTTTGTACGTTAACCATACAGTGTCAAAAAATTCTTTTCCCCTGTTGTTTTTTGTTGTTGTTTTGGAGTGGGGATTTTTGGGTTTGTTTAATCTTCTACTTTTCAAGACAGTTATTCAGAAAAAAAAAAAAAGGAAAGAATTATGAAAGTAGGTATATGCAAACACACACTGTATTTTTTTCTTTATATCATTTTAGCAATTTATTCTCTTGGGTATTGACTACACCAGAGTTTTTCTAATCACAGCTATCACCGGCATAGCTGTCAGCAAATAAGTATAAATGTTATCCCATTTTGGAACAAGTATACATTTTGTTACCAATCCAAACAGCTTCTATGTCTCACTGAAGTAAGGGATTTCATTAGTGTGCCTATGCAGGATAGAGGCCAATAACACCAGTAATTAAGGCAAATCCACAATATTCAGCTGAGTGGGGACAACACCCCATTTTCTATTCCCATATGAAGATTTTAAGTCTTTAATGATGTGTCATCACCCAATTTTTAAATTACGTCCAGATTTTTTTTTTTTTTCTAAAGGGGCCTAAACTGAATATAATATGTAACCAAAAACTCATCTCTAGTAATGCAAACTTTTTGTACTTACATACCATCCTTTATATAGCCTCCTTTTTTCTCTCTCATCTGTTAAGGTTTGACCAATAGTTTCAATCAAGCCCTCTGCTACCACATTGAAGTTTTACCTTGAAGCACAACAAAAATCAACACCACCAGTTTTTGCAATATATTTTCCTGGCATCTATCTTTTATCATAGCTGCAGTGCAATGGAAACCAAGTGTTTGCACGTGGAAATTCAGACTAAAGTCATCAAAATAAACACTCATCCTCACAAGAAAAGTTGTATTTATATTTTGAATGCCCACAAGGAGGAAACAACAGGCGTATGACTAGATGTTGAAAGGCGTATGACTAGATGTTGAATTGAAAAACACAGCAAAAAAGTTCGAGATGGCAGGTAAGCAGAAAGATACTCCATGTAAGTCCTAACCACCTACTTCAATGCAGTAAAATACTCATGGTTTGGGGGGGGAGGGAGGATGGGGTGTGTGGTGAGATCACAAAATAAATGTAGTAGCAATTTGTCTCCTAAACCATTAACTAGCAAGCTTATGAAATCTGAACTGAGTACAGACCAGTTTAGCCATGCACTTAAACAAAAGAAACACTAGAAGAGAAAGTAGGTCAATCTATAATTCCAAATAAATCTTTCTCCTTCAAAGTTTTCAAAGTTTATCCCAAACTATCACAATTTTCCTGCTTGACAAATGTGAGATTTTTCCCAGCAGCCAAAAAAGTTTTATTAAAAGCAAAAGCATCATGAACAAATTTTACCATATCACAGTCACACAAAGCAGTGGCAGTGCCACCAAAGAATTTGACAAAGATGTGAATACAGCGCAGCATTAAGCAACCTGCCAGTTACAAATATTAGAAGATTAAAAGGTCAGTCTCCAAACCAGCAATTTGATTATATATATATATTTTTTTTTTTTTTCTATCTTAGAATCTACCCTTTGGAACAAGTTCCCCCCCTCAAGAACAGGTTACAAACCCCTTTTCCATTTAAACACCTCATCAGCATCACAGCTGCTGTCAGAATGGCATAAAGGTTGATAGTTCTCATCCTCTTCCCAGCCTAACCTTTGTTCTTACTCACTGCCTCTTCTAACCTCTTCAGTAGCTATCTGCTACCAGATAAACTCCGTACCAGTCCGGAAATCATACTTACTCACATACAATTCTCCTTGAAAGACAACTGAAGAGGTTACAATATTAAAAGGTAACTGGTTAGTTTAAAAGAACTCTTGATTTCCGAAGTTCGTGCAACAGTTTTCTTGATGAAATCTGTGTACTACTTTTTTTTTTCCCCCACACACTAACACCCCTCCCTTCCCCGAAATTTGGAAGACACTTTCATTGCTTACATTTCCTTCGTTTTATTTGAATCTCATTTGATCTGCAGCTTGAGGAGAAAGGAGAATAGGCTTTCTCAATGCTGTTAGGGTTGTCTTTACTCTTGCCAATAAGAGGAGCTTTGCTATAGTCTGCCCAGTTCCTTTCTTTGCCCTAAAGAAAGAAAAGTTCAAATTATGTTACCTTCATTCAAAAACCCTGTACACGTTTCTCAGCATCTGTAAAGTTAGTCTCATGAAATTGAGGAAGTACCAAAGTAATTTTTAATGATAAATTTTAAAAATAACATAGATAGAGAACATTATAGGTAACATACGAACATAAGATTTTTAAAGTACTTTTTCCACTCCTCCACTGCTGTTCACATAGGACTTTCAATGAAACAACATTATAAAAGGACATCCACAAAGTAAAAATCAGGGCTAATTTTTCCTTCCTTCACACGCATACAAGCTTCTCCACCCAGACACATTACTTGTCATTACAAACTGTACAAACTCTTCAGAGCAGTGCCATTTTCTTGGTAACAGTCTGTTAAACTCATTTGGAAACAGTAGTCCAATTCTGGGAAAGTAACTAATTCTTCTGTAGAATGTTTCTTAAAAAACACCAACACCCTATGACAATATCCAAACAGATCATTAGAAGAAAGCAACCTGGTTTGGGGAAGCTTGTTTGATCCCAGAATTTTTACAGGCACAAAGAAAAAGAGGAAATGAGTCTGAAAGTATAATTAACACAAATCTCCATCATTCTCTGTGTGCATTCCTAAAAGTTGATAGTTTGGACCCAACAAATGCTACAAGATTGCCCAGGCCACCAGTACACTAAATCTGAATTCCCTACAGTCTTCCTCATACTTACACTCCAAGGACAACATTTTGTGACCACACTGCAGTAACCTCATCTGACCACTTACAATACGTACAGTCGAGCCACATTTTTGTAAGAATTTTACATTCTCAACTCTTGCCAATGAAACTTGCACCCACCTACCACAGAGTCCACCAGCGCCCGAGAACTCTGACAAATCTGAGCAGCTATTCCGCAGTGCCAGAGCGGCGATGTTCCCAGATGACGCTAAGCAGACCGGCGCCAAGGGCCCACCTCGGCAGCGTGTTCCCAGCTGTCATCCTGCACACAATGCTGCAAAGATGGATCAGCCTCAGCAGTTACACAGAGCTGGTTATGGAAGTTCAGATAGTCACAGAATTGCATACCTGCCACTAAACGTGCTGGGCTCTCACTCCATTATCATGTCTAAAGTGACTTTGTAACATGAGACCAAGAAAACATTTATCTAGTCAGGAGAAACGCCACAAACTTCCACAGCTATAAATGAGTCTTTCTTGGGGCTTTCTGAGGTTTTGATATTTGTCACGTGCTACAATTCAATTTTGGTCCTCAGGAGGGGGAAAGGAAAGGCTGCAGCTACTACCAAAGGAGCAGCCATGCTCCCTCCTTTGGGCCAGAATCATATTAAAGTAACAGGCTAACGAGTGGTTACAGACTGGCAAAAGAAACACACAGGCCAAGGAAAAGCCACTCTGGCTCATTCTAGAAACACAGTAGCTGGAAAAATAGCCCAGTTCTGAGATTTACAGAAAACTACAGGAATAAACTCTTACTCATACAAAAAGGAGATCTGCAACTGCACAACACTTTCCCCATCAAAATAGTATATAAATTGCAAATCAGCCCATAATTCTTTCAGATGTCATGAACAAAGTACAAATTTCTGTACTACGTAGTTATATGGTAACTCGGCAAGAAAGTTCTAAAGCTCTTTTAAGCTCCCATCCTGAGTTCAGACACCAGTTATTGCCCTGGTCACTGTCTGTTCCTATTCTCTCCCAACACACCACCAAGCCCTTTCAATTCACAGAGAATTCAGGCGCCTCTAAGGTTTCATTCTTACTGAACAAGTGCACTTCACAGTTAAACCGCAGCGTTATGACAGTGCTACAGCCTTAAAATTCTGGCATTAAAAAACCATCCAAAGACATGGATAAAACAGAAAGGATTGGGTTTTTTGCTCTTAAGACTAACATAAAGAGGAACATTCCCAGAACTGTGTTCTAGAAAACAATTCCTTATTATATTAGATAACCAAAGTGAAAACTGACTCCAAGAGTATTTTAATACATATGAAGTACAAATAACTGTTTGTCAACTTTAATATACTAGATAATTCAGGGAATTTATTACAGTGAATTTCAATGAATTACAAGCAATAAAAAAGGTAATCAAAACTTTTACTTTCCAAGAGAACACAGTTATTATTGCATGCTACAACATGCAGAAATTACTTCTATTACCCTTTATACGTTAGACAACAAAAAGTACCTTACCTTATTCTCCACTGTCTGAGCACAGAGGATTAAAAACAAAGTATTAGGTAGAAACTGCAAGTGTTTCATATCAAACAAAAACCGAACCACTGCATCAATAAACTTAACGCTGTCCAGCAAGCCACGCACACGCTAGGGACACTTAATGAAAACTCATCCACATCCTTTTTTGCAAGCAGTCACAGCTCCAAAACGGGAACCTGAAGGCAGCCGCTCATTACCACCCGTTCCAAAATGTGGATCTCAGCAACACCACGCTGCAAGAGGAGCCACCATAGCTTGATTTTCCCTACTAGTAATTCCCTCCTTGCCAATTACTGCACTGCAGTCTTTCTGAGGGCTATGCAAAATGCAGACAGGGGAGGACTGAAAGAGCCCAAGAAAGAAACACAGAAAAGTTCATTCAAATCAGCTCATGTCTTATTAGTTGTGGGCTGAAAGGAATAAACTGCAGTGTGTGGTGGGATTTCTTAGGATTCTCCCTGCTGTTCCCCCTCTCATGTTCCTGCCTTTCTTTTCATTCATTTTTCATAGGTTAACTTTTGGATTTTACTTTGTGGCAAAACTAGAGGGAATTGGCGGGGGCGGACGGGGACAAACCATTTTTTAAAAATTTTAATTTGTTTCTTATGTTTAGTGACTTCATTGTTTATAAGACATACTAAAGCTATCTTTTATTCTCATAATCACTAATATTTTAAGGGGTTAAAAAACTAAAGCAAAGAAAAAAGTCTTATAAGGTTTGGGGTATTTTGGGCTTTTCTGGGTTTCAGAGCGGGGGAGAGGTGCTGGTGGGGTTTTTGCTGCTTAAATCATGGAGTTTAGTCAATTAACTATTTTAACACTTGGATGCTTTCCCTATACAATTAAAACTGCCGTGATTACACAGCAGCAGCATTTCTGAGACAAATGCCCAGCAGGGGCATTTGTAATTATTTCCCAAGTGTTCCACAACAGCAGCTAAGGAATACATCTGAATATTAAAGCTTTCGCAGAAGGACTGAGATTGGAAGTGACCTCTGGAGATCATCTAGTCCAACCCCGCTGCTCAGGCAGGGCCAGCTAGAGCCAGCTGCCCAGAACAGTGTCCCATCAGGTTCTGAGTATCTGCAGAGAGGGACTCTACTACCACTCTGGGCAACCTGTTGTAATGTTTGAGCACCCTCATAGTTAAAAGTTTTTCTTGTGTTCAGATGGAATGTTACAGGTTTTTAATCTATGTCCATAGCCTCTTTGGACATTAGAGGTTTAATTCATACTTGGTTTAGTTTTTTCCTCCCCCTCCCTTCCCCCTTTCGCTTCTTCATTCTCCACAGCTGCATTTAAGAGCAAAGGGAGCAACGATGAGCCCTCAGTGTCAATCAGCCAGTTATTGGCTCATCTGCAACAATAGGCTCATCACTGCTTTCCACCCCTCCTTCCCTCTGCATCCTGCAGAGCAAGGCTCAAGGCCAGATCTTTGACCCCACAGCAGCCCAGCTGCCTACCATCAGCAACCTATTATTCCTTAAGATCTGTGTCCTCCTTGGAGGTGGATCCTGCCCAGTCTTTTCTGGTTTGGCTTCACTGGAACATTAGGCAGGGCTGAACACATGCTGACGAAGACATGGAAAGCTCAGAAACCTCCAGCAGCTCTTCAGCATCTCCCTACCTGCTGCTGCAACACCCCCAGGAGAAGAGGCAGCAGCCAGCATTCAGAGCACCTTACATGAGGATGTGCAGAAAGGAAATGGGAGCATTGGGAGGTGGATGCGTCCTTTGGCGTTTTGGCTCACAGCAGTGAAAAAGCTAGTTGTTTCTAGTGACATTTTTCAACAAGGTTTGCATTGGCCTTTTAAAGAAAAGGTAATGGGCAACATAGGTACAGACTTGTAGACACAATGAACATACCTACTACCACCCACAGATGGGAGAAAGATTAATTTCTCACAACTGTGCACAAGTCCTTTGCTTAGTATTCACAGGGGCTCCTGAGTTTCCATGCACTAAAACAGCTGGTTTACAATTATTTTTTTTCTTTTCTAACATGGCTTAGTTAAAATTTAAATTCCTGTAATGGACAACATACACTCAGTTTAGGGTCCCAAGCAAAGTTTTAGTTAGTTTTATTTTAAGCTTTTCTCTACTAAAAATAATTTAACACTAAAGGTCATCTTCAGTTTCAAATCTCTCCCCTGGTTTGTAGGTCAAATATCACGTACCATGTTTAAAAAATATGATGATGAAATTGAAAAGGGGAAAGGCCTGTTGGCTTTGAAACAGAAGAGAAAAAAAAAAAATCAGAAGAGCTATCAGAGACTTTCTGCGTGACTTAGAGCACTTCTGTACATTTCTATTCTCCTTTGATGAGGAACAGATATAATGCCTCCTTTCTCTGATCTTACCTGGACACCTACCAAGTTCCCATCTCTTCATGTACTTGTGTACGTATTACCTTGTATATAGCACTTCAGTCTTAAGCTGGGAACTGCCAAAAGTGAAAAAATAACTAGAAATAAGGAACACAAAAGCATAATTATATCTTGGTAAAGTTGGGGGGAAAGAGGACCAAAACCATCCCTTTCCCCTAAAACCAGAACATAAATGATAAAGTAAGATCCTTAAATAATTTTCAGTTTCTGCAGTTAGTCTAAAACTGGCACCCTAACACCACTTTTTAACTTGTTTTGCTTCAGGACACTGAGAATGTCTTTAAGACAGCCACATACAGCCTAGTTGCTTTCTGTCTAGGATTGACATACCATCAAGGATGCACACAACATTTCTTAAGGAAAAAAAAACTAGCACTAAGTTAGAAGATGGGACCAAGGATGAAAATCTTACAGAAAGATAACAAGTCTGCTTCATAAATTGTTCAAGGTCTTGTGTATTCTTCATGGGAGGGTGTCAGAAAGAAAAAAGGCCAAGATAGTCTGCTGGGATGATTGGATACTATTTCCTCCCCCTGCACCCTTCACGTACTCTGTCTAGATCAAAACCTAGAAAGGATTTGTTATACTGTTACATAAACATAGAAAAAGAGCTTTTTGTGACAAGAACATGAACTTCTGTGTATAAACAGCATCATTAATTCACATAATTGATTACTTACAAGAAGTTCTTAGTCATAGTGCTTAACATATTGTCTACTGTTATTGTAGCAAAAATCTTATTTTTACCCCTTTTCCACACAAAATTTTGAAAGAGCCTCTCTACCTTCCAGCTTTACAAAGCTGCACCTTCTCTAAGGAACAGGCCACCGAGTAGTCCCAGAGCATCTCCTGCTGCTTCCCTCAAAAGACACAACTCCTATCGCTCACCTGAAGGATTGAGGAATTTCCTATGTTCGTGTCAAGAAATTGAAAGGAGCACGTTTCACTTTTTTTATCCATTCCTAATTTACAACTTAAACTGAATGCAAACAGGACTACTAACTTTTTCATAGAAGTATCGTTTCTTTTCAAACTCCAGAAAAAGTAGAGTAGAACAAGGAAGGAAAGCACAACCTCAAACACACTCAGTGTACTGTTCAAGACGTTTTCTCCTCTTGCAACTGAGGTATAATACAGTTTCCTAAATTAGGCTGTGGCTGACCGAGGAAGCTGGCTACCACCTATGAGTTCTAATCATATTTTTAAGCCATTAGAAAGAAAAAAAAAAATCTTTCCCCTCAGGCATTTAATGAAATGGAGATAGTCATTTGCTTATCCTCCTTGCAAATACAACTGATAAAATGAACCAGAAATTCATAAATAAACAAAGCCTCCATATACTATCAGGCAATTTAATACCAGCAGGCAAAGAGTGCAGAAGAACTTGCTAAATAGTCCATTCTGATTGTGTGGAAGACACGGAAGAAGAAAGAACAAGGCTTTAAAAGGGTTTTCTTACAGAAATAAGAATGAAATTTGACTTTTGAGGCATCATCCTCATTCATAACTAAAGCAAGTCCAAGCAGTAAAGATGACTTGTAAAATTAATACCATCAACTTAAAGATGTGAAAACACAAAGAAGAACAAGGTACTTTACAGTTTCATGCAATAATACAAATACTTCTACCAAAAAAAACCCCCAAAACCAACAAAAACCCCCAACTCACACAACTGTCATGAGGTTTTTAAATGCAGATATTACAAAAATATATACAGCAGAAGAATTGTTACTACCTACCTGTTTACATGAAAAAAATTCACAACACAAACCACAGTAACACACAAGACTGAAGTCTGTGCTTCCAATGGATTAATATATTGTCTCCCACTGCTGAAAGCTGGTCTTGATTCAGTTAAAGCCTAAGCACTCAGGCTTTCCTGCTGGGAAACAAACAAGTAAAGTCGGTTTCAAGCATCTCCTATTAATATACAGAAACAATTCTCACCAGCCTGACGGCAGAAAAGAGAAATAGTAGGTTAAGGTTGCACGAAACCATAGAGCAAATCAAAAAGCTGCACTGAGACTTATTAGTTCACTAGAAAATTTATTGCAAAAGTCTATTTACTTCACGGAGGAAGTCACCACTGCCACCACTTAGTGAGTCAAGCTAATCTGCAAGAATGCTTTACATAATGGGAAAATTTTTTACTGGCCAGAGGTTCAGAGTGTTCTTAAATTTCCAGAAACTGGAGATGTAAAGATACTTCTGTTAACCTAAATCAAAACCAAGAAAAGAAACCACCGGAGCTGCATGCTCCATTTCACAACACGGGTCCTTTTTACCAGCTACTGTACTTCAACCTATTCGGTGTGGGAAAGATTTACACTCCAATATAAAAGGAAGGAAATATGAACACTGAAAACCCAGGCAGTTTTAACACTACCACCAAATGGTATTAGAATATATTGGCCAGCACACCATCGCCATTTCTGAACTGTGATACTGGGAACTGAAGTAATTTAAACTACCGGTTTTATTCTTGTAAAAAATTAGTACTAGTGAGACAGTTAGAATGGATTTACAAGAAAGCACAATACCATCTCAACTCTTACATTTTCACTTTACTGTGAAATAAAAGTTAACAAGAGAGCCAAGAACCTCCACAGTCAGCAACAAACTAAAAGGTGTTCTTTACTTCTTTTATCAAGTTGCTGCAATGCAACTATAGTATAAAATCCAGTTTACTCAAAGTAAAGTAGCTTGAATGAAAGAACCTTCCCTCAGTTTTCAGAGGGCTGGTAACAGCTTAAAGATATTAACAATTAGGCAGCTCAAGAATAAAGTCAAAGAGTAAATTCAAAATATTTCACAGCTCTAATATTATTCCCCTTATTCTGCTAAAATAATGGTCAATTTAAAAATGTAGATTGTTCAGATTATAACTTACATTTTAGTTGCTGCTTTTAAAATATTTTTAATGAGACTTAAGAGTAAGTCCATGTTTTTAATTACACAAGTTTTTGAAAGTTGGAAATTTAATAAATATTTTGAATTAATGTTGTGGATCATAAATGCAAAACTATGTGAGCTCCAAAACAGACTTAAAATCATAAAACTGATCATAAACTAAGCCCTACTATGTAAAGTCTCAAAAGTGCAAAGACTGCATTTGTTTTAGTACTGAAGAAATACAACTCTGTTACCATGACAGTGTAATACAACTTTCCTAACAGGCCACAAAGCACTGGGGAGAAGGGAAGGGGAGAGGGGAGGGAAAAAATATTTACAAGCTCAGATTCAGAGAGTTAAATTCATCATCTTTTCCCAACTCCTGGTGCTGGGATTCCATAATGCAATATGTGAACTGTTTCTGTGGTCCTTATTTTTTAATTTTACTTTTAGCAATGCAAATCCTTTATAAAGGGTTCCGTCCTACCACAACATTCTTTCTACCATGCTGTACATTAAGGCCTCACATCTCATCTTTCTTCTCACAATTTACTTTACCTACGTATTTGCCGATGAAAGCCATATTTCTGATTACGTGAGTTTTATCTTAGTTGATGATAACAAAAGAATGAATGAATGAAAAAGGCCTTCTGACTCCAGTATCTGCACACCCCTCTTTTAAACTGAAACCTAGTTAAGGGGTCTGTCTCTACTGCGTGACAGAATCAACTTGTAATTATGGAGAGAAGAAAAACAAAAACAAATAAAAGAACAAAAAAACCCGTGCAAAACAGAAAACAAGAGGCGTGTTTCTGTTATCTGGTGATGTGCTCATTCATCTGAAGGCCTAAATTCTACCCCTGGAGCATACAGACCACGATCAGTGGTACAGCTGCACTGCCCAAGTAAATGGCAACATCTCCATGTTGTGATGGCCAAAGCAATCTCTGGGAGCCGTCCTGAGGACCCCAAGGTGTCCGCCAGCTCACGCAGAAAGCAGAGAGCAGCACAGCTTTTTAAGTTCCCCTGGAGAGCTAAACACTTCTCTTGACCTGCAACTAGACTGTCAGCTTTCCTTCCAGTCCTGACAGCACTGTGCTTCTACGAGCTTCATCATCTTCATCCACATAACCAAACACCACTTCTCACCCTCCATGAGCTGCTCTCCCTGTATGCCTTATCAAAAAACCGCAGCCAGAACAATACTGGTTTTGTGGTCTGCCTTAGGTTTTCCACCTAAGGCAAGTGCTGCACTTCAAATCACAAAAGTAAGCACAGATCTTCCTAGAGCGTTAGACGTCTGGAAATCACGCTGGAGCAAGTTTGATCTGTTATTACAGAGATCAGAACCCTCGGAGCTACTGTCACAAGCTAGGGTCACTCCATCAGAACAATCTCCTCAATTCCAATAGGAATATAATGCTATTGAGGTTTCAGTTGTTCTTGTCTAACACTATCTCCATGTGGTTCCAGGAAGGACCTCGGTACAGTAATCCAAAACACAAATTGCACAATGCAAATTTAAAAACAAACAAACAAACCAAAAAAAAACCAACAACAACAAAAACCCAAACAAAATCCCACTAGACCAGAGGCAAAGGATGGATTAAAAAAGAAACCTTGCAGCAGCAGCAACAAAGAGCTGGGTTCTAGCCTATAGTCCAGCCCCCATCTAGTCCTCTGGTGAATGGAAGACAGACAAGGATGAAGGCAGACAGAACAACACTACACACCTGTAAGAATCCTTTTTTCTGTAATGGAGACCTCTGTCCCTCCACAGCGTTCTGCTTGTGAACATAAGTGGATAAAGAAAAAGCCCCCTGTATCACTGTTGAACACTGAAGAGTTCTCTGCTGACATATTGACCTCCCAGACGTTGTACCTCCAGTCCAACCATCCACCCTGAAGCCTTCTGTGTTTAGGCAATCATCAGAAACAACTACATTTGGGGAAATAGCTGATTTAAAGTGTGTAACATTTCAAGATCTATTTCCCCTATGCATTTCTGTCATTCCGTATCGGTAGTAGGTCAGTTCTATCAGTTAAAAAATCCTGAAAAGTCATCAGCCTGGTATCAATTCTCATCCTGCCTGTTTTTCCAAAGTTAGGTAACTTGAACTAACTAGTTCTGCCACTGTGATACTGTCAAAGAAGACTGAGCACTCTGAGTGTCTGCAGAAAGAATGACCCCCTCACCACTTAGTATCATCCTAATTACTGAGAACATATTAATTGCCTACATTAGCTTAGAACAATGGAAACTGAACTCTTCTGTACTACTTTACAGTCATTGTGTGTTGGCCTCTTTATTCTTGCAGAGAGCATCTGGATATGTAGGATGGTTTCATTGGTGGCATAAGAAAACAGCATCTCAGAAGTCACTTGCATGCAAACATTAAAGGTTTCTTAAAAATGGTTCTATTTACAGGAAAATGAGCAGAGACTGGAAGAACAAAGACACAAGAGCAGTTTAAGGAGAGGCTCAGGGAGCTCTAAGAGGGAATAAGGCCATACAGAAACATGTATTATTAAAATGCTCTTGTTTCTATTTTACTTATTGTATGCAGCACTTGGCAATAGGCTCTGATGCCTGAGCCCTGGTGTCTAATCACAGCCATTAAGATATTGGTACATCTTTATTTGGCCTTCCCACATCTTCCTTGGAATTTACTATGCTTGTGGTAGTAAAAAAAACCAAACAAAACAGAACCATGACTCCTTGGTTTTCACAGTTCACAACATAAAATTCATGTTCACTGGTGGTTTAAATACTACCCAAGGTACACTGTGAGTTCTGGGTCCGGGCGTACTCTAAGAGTAGGGGAAATACATGATCTCATTTCGGTGTTGTTAACAGCATCAAGCCTGACACATCACATTTAGTCTTAACATTAGATTCAGGCATTTCATTTAAGATAACATGGGAGGCTGTAGACCAAGTACTTTGAAGCTCAATGACATCTTGAATTGGATTCAGTATTTGAAATCAGGAGAACAAGAGGAACTAAAGTTGCATACTAGTTGCAAGAAAAACGTAGGCCACGTGAAAACTTAAGAGCAGCGAGCTACCCGATGCCACTGACCCCATCAAGGCCCGTTCATTTTGAACAGGAGTTCTGTTCTCCACAATACTCACAGGGGTTCCCAGTCTAACATTCATTTGCAAACGTACTAAATGTGTTCTCTATTATTCAATCCTTAAAGTCACTGTTGGAAAATTTTAACTATCTCAGAGCCAAAATAGATGCCTAGGCAATATTACCCAAGATAATGACAGTCACCTACACCTTTCTGCTCACTTTAACAATCCATTGCATGCTGCCCTTGCAGCCATGTCCTTTAAATCAGACACAGAAAGAATTCTGATAAAATACTATGGAGAAATATCTAGTAACCCTTACTGTCATTCTCTTATCCTGCAGATGTTTATAAACAAAATATATATTCTAATTTTTCTGGAAAATAAATTTCATTACTCAGTTTCACATCACTCATATCATAGAAAACAGATCACAAGATCAAATACAAAAACATTTTCAATTGCATTTAACCTCAACCAACTATCCCAAACAGATGTGAAAGAGTTAACAGCTAATTGGGTTATGCATTACATCAGCTGGTTCTTCCAAAGTAGAAGAAAGAAGAATTAATCAGTTAATTTTTCTTGGCATCAACTTTTGTCACTTTCCTGTCCATACTGGCTACTGGAACAACACTCTCTTACTGCTCAAGACCATAAGAAAAATATTTTCTTGTTATCCTTTTATCTCCTTTGTTTAGTATTATTTTATGGCTCAAACACTCCAATCTTCTCCCTACACACTTGTGTCATTCTTTCGTACTCATATTTAACACTGTTACCTAATTTCATATCATTTCTTCTCAAATTTCAGATCATTAGCTATGTACTGATTTAGCCAAAGAAATCTGTTACTATGTTTCAGTGCAAAAGAAAGTAGAAATTACTCATTCACTCTTCTTCCCTAAAGTGAAGATAACGTTACTGTATGCCTCTTAGTCTCTAACATGCTTCCTATGGCATCGTACCTACAAATTTTCAGAATTCTTGTTGTCTTTATTTTGTTGTTCTTATCTGTTTTGCTGTTCTTCCTCCTTCAGTTCCTAGAAATACTGAATATTTTATCAGTTCAAGTTATTCTTTCACAAGCTGCCTCCTTCTTCTGTCTTTTTAACCGGCACCTTCCACTCTTGGTCAACATTAAATCAAGACAAGTATCCATATTTATTACCAAGAACTTTCCCACACATCAATAAATTCTTGCATAGGACTGCATGTCCCACCCACCTTTCTCAAAAGATACGTGTGCAAATAAAATCATTTATGTCAAATCTCATGTATGTTCATTTAGTGTGTTTGGGGGTTTTTTCAACAGAACAAAGTTTCACCACCCCACCCGTTTTTGGTGGGTCTATAACAATACTGCTCTCATCACTCCCTAGACCTCCTCTCATTACCTTCCTCACCTAAAAATAAACACACACATCCTTAATACACTACACTGCCACTTCTTCCCTGACAGTCCTTATTATGCTCTCTCTGATCAACATTCCTCTGGGATACGCTATTGATGCCATTTTGGCCATAGGAACAACAGTTATTCTTTGATCTGAAATCTAAGCACAGCAAAATACAAGGACAAATCCTGTTAATTGCCAAGTCTTGGCCAGTAAACACAAAGGTAGTCTCCTAACCAGCTGAACGTCAACGTAGGAGGGAAGAAGCAAGGCTAGGTTTTGCTAATACTGAAGTATCTATTAACAGAGCCCAGAATACTATCACCCTTCTGCCTATACACTATCCTATGGCAATGTTAGAATCCAGGCTTTCTACTCAAGGTGACCAAGCACAACTTTGCTTCTGCCAGATTCATTTCCTCCTTCAGTTTTGGCCTTGCTTAGCAAGCCAATCACGTAACTGAGGAATACCAAATTCATATTTGATGTGAAGTTGTATGGCTGGATGACACCATAACCACTATCTTTTAATTGCCCCTTTAAGGGTTATTATTAGCAAGCTGTAAGCTATTATTAGCAAACTGATAAAATACTAATGGCCAAGTTCCCTCACACAACAGCTTGTCCATTTCTCCAGTGATCACATAACTGATAACTTTTCCTATTTGAGTTATTGCAAAATGGATGATTGAGGCCAATGAGAATCATCCCTCTGCCTATTACTTCAGCCTGTCAGATGCT
The DNA here is from genome assembly GCA_013400195.1 of Aramus guarauna. Classification (NCBI taxonomy): domain Eukaryota; kingdom Metazoa; phylum Chordata; class Aves; order Gruiformes; family Aramidae; genus Aramus; species Aramus guarauna. The sequence goes on along the minus strand of VXBL01006297.1, from coordinate 837,222 downwards.
GGGTAACTAACAGCACCTGGCAATCGCACATTTTAACCTTGGCCAAGGTTAGAAAGTCAAGAAAGATTTTTGCAAACTTTCATATTTCTTTTGTTGAAAACAGAAAATTACATGCAAAGTCCACTGGCTGCTGCACACCACTTTTAACAGCTGTTAAACTCAGGCCAAGTCTGTTAAGGTAGGCTTCCCACTGCTGGATCTGAAATTATTTATACTTTCCAACCTCAAGAAGTAGATTTTGCTAAGCTTAGTAAAAAAAAAAAATAATTTTAAAAAACCTGTTTCTCAATACAGATTTCGTCTCTTCCATTTCTTGCTCAGTGCTATTAATGCTACGAAGCTTTTTTGCTAGCTGGTCACAATTACCTTGATTCTTTAAATCACATAAAAATACTTCCATCGGTAGTGAGAAGAGGGCTGTGGCTTCATGACCCCAACCTGACTAACTTCTATTGCTCTTGACCAACACTATTTCTAAAAATGAGGGGATTTTTTTCTACTTACAGCCCTGTGGCGTGGGAGAATTCAAAGACCTCAGCACCCTTGTCTTATTATCTTTAGAGTAGAATAGAATATATTGTTCAGCTGGAAGGGACCTACAATGATCATCTAGTTCAACTGCCTGAGCACTTTGAAGGAGTCCTTACAGCAAGGAATATTTAACAGTTACACTTGCTAATGCCCTTTTTAAAAAAAAAAAAAAAAAAAAATCTCAACTCCAACTATGGCAGAGTGAGTCAGGTGGCCAATCATGGCTGTTTAGTACAATTTTAGATGCCCCAAAATATCCAAGATGTGTGCAGGACTGGCAGATAAGAGTTTGGCCATATGGAAGACTGCACACTTTTGGAGCATCAACTTGTGACAATCTGGGATCACATACAGCATTTAAGGTCGTATTCAGCGCCTCTGTGTGTAGGCACCACCTTTGTTCCCTTAAGTTTTTCTAAAACCACTAGTCAGTCAGGGCTCAGACAAAGAAATACTAGCATTGTGTGTTTAAGTTTGAACACCGCCCTTTAAAAAGAAATGCTAGTGGACAGGGGACAATAAGAAGACAAGAACTCCATTACTAGTCTCATGAGGGTGTTATTGCTGTAACGGCCAGTCTAGTTATTTTCTGGATTTTTAAATCAAGTATTTCTCAACACTGAATTTAATACTGCAGTATCCCCATCTCCATGATAACAGAGCATGAATGTAACACAGAGTCAATACGTAAACAGCTATGTGAGAGCTACAACAGAGGTAGCTGCTAAAATCTACATCACTCATGCAAAAAGCATATCATTTATTTCTTCCATACCTCCTTCCCATGGAGACAGCCTGTCTTTTTAGCATCTTATCTATTCATTTCAAACTGAAAAAAAATCTTAGCAAGTATCCTTGCCTTGGAAAGTATTTTAATAAAGAGAAGTCCCTTAAAAAAAAAAAAAAAATACAGTCATGAAAACAGTTCTAGGCAGAAGCCTGCTTCCATTAGGTATATAAATATTTCAATCCCAGCAGCACCATCTAATGGAGAGCTCACCAATTTTTTCCCTTTCTTTAATACGACAATCACTTTATTTTAGAGGTGTTAACACCTGATACTTTAGCACATGGCCTATTTAATACTCTATAAAAACGGAGTAGCTACAAGAGAAGCCAAATCATCTCTCCATAGACAACAGACAGTCCTTTTTTCCCGTATAGATGTTATATTCACATACAAATTTATTAAGTACAACAGGACATTTGCTTATCCAGGAGACAAGATTTGAGCTAGAAATACTTTTTTTAAAAAAAATTCAAAAAGCCAGTAATTGTGAAGCTGTAATTTCAGCTTAAAAATACAGCTACCTTAAGCATGTTTAAATTTTGCCTCTGAAAGCAATGCAGAGATGTCAGTACCTCTAAAGTATAAGGAATATTGACAAATCTGCACCCTAACCATAGCAACAGAAGTCACTACCTACACCTGCTTAAGATGAAGTTAAGCATTCCAAGACATCTTCAGGTTGCACTTCTGCTACAAAACATACTATGGGAGATGGGGCAAATTATCGTAAGCATCAATAAAGAATGTAGCATGATGACTCTTGTCAACTTCCACTATTTATCTCATTAACAGTTTCTCATGCAAACAAACATGACAGAACTTACATACAAAATGGATCTATAAGTAGTAGTATTTTTTCCTCACTGTGTTTCGTCCTTGTTCTTTATATAAATCACAATATTGAAAATAAGGGTTCAACTACTTTGAACTCTTCCAATTACCTCAGTATATGGACACTCTTGTTCTGGAATAACTGTCTTTTTATGTATAGCTCAAAGGACTTTCAAAGTCTGCCCTATCTCTTCTCAGAACAGTCAACTAGTACACTGAGAGTTCATATTAAAAAAAACAAAACAAAACAAAAAAACACCACAAAAAACACCCAAACCCCAAAGCCCAACACCAAAAGCCTTAGTAAATAATTCTGCAAAAATACAGCATCATACTTTGGCTATATGTACTAACAGCTTTATTTACAGAAACAGGACAATTCCAAGCTTCTTCCTCATTTATTTTGAGAGAATCTCCTCAGCAAAAATATACTGGATGCAGTGGGTGGATATTTATTTGCTAAATCTTTCTTAAAAAAAACAAAAAAAAAAAAAANGGGGGGAAATTTATTTTCCAAAATTTTTTTAAAAAAAAAAAAAAAAAAAAAAAAAACAAAACAAAAAAAAACCCAAACAAACAAAAAAAACCCCACCCAACCCACACACAAACAATCAACAGAGTAAATCCCCCAAAACTCCCTCAAAATCTTACTGGCCAAAATACTGAAAGTTGCATGTCTAAATGATCCCTTTCAAAATGAAAGTGAAGTTTCCAGGAATTTGTAAGAAGGAAAGAGGAATAAGGGAATTTTATGGTCCCAGGTACTGAAAAATAGCTGCTAAAGTACAACACACAAATAACAATAAACCTGTTTTATCTTCCTAGAGATTGCCAAGTGCATTCTTCTGCACATGCTCCAAAAAAGTGTCAAAATACCTTGCTATAACACAGATACAAAAACCCTTGCCAGACAGTATGAGCAACACAACAGCAATATCTACTAGCTGAACCACAACATTGCTATTTCCATTACATATTGACACCATGGGTTAGTAAGACATATTTGCCAATCTGAAATACAGCATGCTCAGCTTCTGTAGATAGAAACATGATTCAACTCCTGACAGAAAACAGACAGAGAAGACACTGCTGACTTCAAGTGATACCACGTATAATTAACTTCAAATGAAGTTAGTTCAAATCCTTTCCTTCCCTCCCCCCCAACCACTGAGTTTTAGAAGGCAATGAAAATACTACTGCAAAGGGTTCCAAAACTGCTAGAGATGCACGTACGCAAATCAGCAGCCTTCATTGATTTAGGTATCCAACGTTCTTCTACTCAAACTGTCAGACAAATGGTAGCATTTTGAGAACGTGTCATTTTACAACCACAAGGACTTTACCTTTGGCATCTATTGAATGTAGAACTGGTATCCTAATCAGGTTCAACCACAACAGTCATAACAATAAAAAACATTCCCAGGCAAAAGCACAATGCTCCTCTCTCAAGGATGTTGCACTGAGCAGGAAAGAGGACAGTGAAAAGGAGGGAATGAGAGACCAAGTGTAAATTTAAGACACATGTACTTCAGACAATAGTAGGGTACACTGTACACCATCTTTAGTGACCTGGAAGAGAAGAGCCTGTTAATTCACCTGGAGTGGGAGGTGGGGTGGGGAGGGAATCAAAGAAGCAGGTAGCTACAGAGAGGTCAAAGAAGAGTGGATTTGCAGAAAAAAATTATTAGCCAGAACTGTGAAAGTAAATACAAGCCTGGAAAGAAGTATTTCAAGAGAAAAGTGATGTAAATGGAAGTAAAGGGGGAAAATGCCGTCACTTTGATCAAATGGAAGGACGAAATGGAATAAAAGTCATCCATCAGAATAACAAGAGATTTGACCAAAGCAGTTCAAAATAAGCAACTTCTAAGAATCAAAGAAAGCAGCTTGAGAAATTAAGAGCATTTATACTGTTTGGCCAAACAACTTCAGATGGAAGAGAAGCACAGCATGGACAAGAGGATTCCATTAGTAACTGAAGAACATAAAACACAGAAAGAGGAGTCACTTGGGATGGTTTAAAGCAGATTAAAACAAGTTGAATGAAAATAGTAAGGCTATACTTCCTATGCAAAAGCAAGACTTCTATCTACATGCCATTAAATAAACAGCTAGAAGCCACAACACTCAAGGAAATCTACTCTCAGAAGGTTCCTCTCTGTGGAAGGACAGAGAGAGGACATAGTCAAACTGGTACGGTACACATCTCCATTATAAAAACCTCTAATAATTGTCCTAATTATCTCCCTCTCTCAAGTATATGGATGAGCTTACAAAACGAAATCCATTCATGTTGCCAAAATTTGGTTTATGAGCTGGGCTTTGCTTTTAGAAAGTTATTTTAGGCACATTTATAATGTAAGCTGGTTCCACAGAATAAGAAAAAATTATTACTTTTCTAGAACATGCAATAGGAACAAGTACAAGCACCAGAGCAGCCACCACTGACAAATTCTGTCATGTACCCTCAGCTACCCTCAGCTTCATACAGCACTGCACATTTGCTGTATGCAACAATGGAAGAGTGAGAAGCAAATACTGTTTCCTGTCCCATGATGCTGACGGTGCAGAATGGTACAGCACTGCAGAGGAGACAGAAGAGGATGCCTCTACCCAACACTTGCAATTCATTTCATCTGTCAATAGATGACGCTTGTACTGCCCTGCTGGGTCTCAGCCCTCATCATTTTTATGTTCCTCAGATTGTAGGAAAGTGCCACTATTCCCATGTTATTACAGACCACGGATATGGTCTGCATATGGAGCGAGAGGCCAGACACCCATAAGCCACTAGCTGCATCAAAGTTATTCTCAGAACTCCCAGTCAGCTACCACCTAACCCGAGCAGCACCCGTTACCAGTCCTCTTCTCTTCCCCAGCACATCTTCTATGCTCAAGGAAACGTCTGTCTTGACAAGGCTGATCACCTCAACATCAAGTTCAAACGCACCAGAAAACAATAAACAAAAGATCAGTGGAAGAAGCATCAGCAGACTCTATGTCTTTCCTCATCCTGGTAATTGTCCTAACCACTTGACTGAGACATCATGCTTCCTCTTGCTCTGTTTCTCAGGCACACTGAATTTTGATCATTCCTGGCACAGCAGATGAGTTTCAAGAGGAGGAAGTGACACTACTCTTAACTGGCCTGTGGCTTGATGATGAGAATACTCCCAAGGGAAGTAGGAAACTTGGATTGGAATCCCCCTTCTGCCCCTGGGACTTGAGCATGATGTCATATCACTCAGCGCTGCAACAAAGCCCCTTGTCAGTTTGGCCCCTACTGAATGACTTACAGTATATACATCTACAGGAACGAGAGAAAACAGCCTCCAGGTCTCCTAGATTTTATGCTGGTATCTTCAATGGAGCATCTTCTCTGTCTTGATAGATGTCAAAGCTTGCGGGAATGAAGCGGCAGCCAGGAAGGCACTTCTTTTCTTACAGTAGCATCTGCAACATGCTCTTCAAGACAGACCAAATCAAAATAGCTCTTTCTGCTGGACGCCTACGAAAACTGTAAAGACTCATGGCATTCCAAGCTTGTCTTGAGTAGGCATATCTTACTTTATTTACAAAAATATGGTTTTCATATTAATGCAGAAACCATAAAATCAGACAAAAGTTCAGTATTACTCCAAATGTTAACTTTTTCTAATTATGAGCTTCCATGTAGTCATCATTAAAGCATGTAAAATAGAAGTTTTGTGACTTCTTTCATAACGTTTTTGACTGAAGCATTTGCTCTGTGTACTATATGTGAAAGGATATATTAATTTCACACCATTTAAACTACACTACAGAATTATTAACAATTTTTACCATTGTAAATAATCTACAGAATGTTTCCTCTATACATCAGATAAACCTATTTCATAAATGATCATTTTATGGTACTATATAATACTTGAACTATGAAACATTCCAACTGAAAGCACTCTTGCTATGCCCACTGCAGTTCTAATGCCTGCAATTTGCAAAATTTCAATCTTGATGTCAAAGTACACAACACCCCCATTTTCAGTACAAGGAGAGAGCCAGGGATGGAGGCCATCACACACAGCCAATACGGAACTTCTGCATCCATGAACACGTTGGGACTTCACTTCAGAGGCTGCTCTTGACTAGACGAACTGCAGAACTTGGAATTCTACTAAAATCATATTTTACACATGCAGAGTAAAGCAGCAGGGAAGAACAACAGCATGGAAATCAAAGGCTTAACATTTTTTGTGGGGTGGAGAGGATTAGTGACCTACAGTTGTTGTATATAATTTTAGAGACACTCGCCCTGTTAACCTAGTTACAAAGCCAACAGTCAGTAGCAATTGAAGTCACAGCGGCAATGATATTTTGCTGTCAATGCTCCAGTAGAAAATATCACCAAGAAGAAAACAAAAACACTCTCAAAAACTATATAAATATATATAGTCACAATTCCCAACACCAAATAACCTTTTGCCTTATTTTCTCCCTAAGTTCTAAGATTTTTCTACTGTATACTTACCTTACTGATTTTCCAGGGGTTTATTTCCTTTTCTCTTCTTCCCCATTAGAAGAAGAGAGCACATCTTTCTACTATGCAGGCACCTAATGACCTTTCTTTGTAAGTTGCCCTCCCCTTTCCTTCTAATTCTCTAGTCCTTCCACTTTCTACCTTAAATAAAAAGCATAGAAAAAATGAAATGTGTTTGTGATTTATCAAAACAAACATATACGGACTTTATCCACTTATGAGGATATGGGCTTCCAGCAGGCAGAGCTGAGAGACCAGTTATATTCTCTCCGCCAGCCCTTTACTGCTGTAGTTTCTATGTCACCACAGGTTAAAAAGTACAGGATAAAACCTAGCATGACTACAGCACTATCTCTTGTGCTACAACTGCACCTTTATTCTCTTACACAAAAATACACAACTCTCCTTCCCTTGGCATCTTTTCCCCCTACCACATCTTGAAATCTCCAGTTTCACTCTCTCCCACCACTTTTGGTGTGTTCCTGAGCCACACGCCAAAAACGCCAGGAGGTTTCAAATACAAGCATCATATTCAGAGCGTACCCACCCACAGGCATTAAAAAAAAAAAAGAAAAAAAAAAAGAGAAGCCTTGGCATTTCTTTAAAGGAACTGTGCACTAGAGCACAGACATCTGAAACCAATGTGTAACGAGCAGTCTTCAAACATCATAAGATTCGGCACCTTCAATTAAGAAACACTACTATTATAAAAAACCTAATGAAATCCAGTTGTTGCATCATCTAAGATATCACAGATCAAAACATGTTATCCTTGCAATATGTATTCATACAAAGCCAGTTTAGGATACTGGAGTAGATTTAAGTCCTTCCTATTTTTAAATTGCCTTTTCATCTGCAGAAGAACTATGATCATCTACTTATGAATGTATTTATGTTCCAGTGGTTAAACAACAAAAGTTAAAAATTAAGATTTCTGGCTTTTCATATTTTCAGCATTGTTATATATACCAATAGAACAGCTGGACTTCAGTATCGAAAAAACATGTTCCTCTTCTCTCACTTAAACTTTTCATTATGGACAAGAACAATGTAAAGATCTAGAATACAAGATCTTGAAATCATTTAGAAGACAAACTGTATTAGCAGGGACTGGTAAGACTTCACAAAGAATTTTCTGTCACTGATGCTAACTACTGCCATCTTACACAGTCTTCCAAGGTACCAACAGTAAATATGCTTACACGATGATCAGATTCTCTGAATCCATACAAGAATGGCTTCTCAAAATTGGTATCATCAAACTGAATTGCAGAAGGACTTCAGGAAAGCCTAAAGACTGAGTCATTTAGCACCCTCTTTTGATTAGAATTCATTTGCTTTGCTACTGAATGCAATTTACCTTTCTATATTCTAGGTCCAGCTATTATTGGAAGCTTCTCATAAAGTCATATTTCAGTAAAACACCTACCATTTTCATGTTGGAACAAAGCAACTATTATAACCTCATAGTGCTGTCTGCTTGCAATGCCCAAACTCATGATACATCAATGTTTCCGTTATCAAGCTTTATGACAAGGGGTTTCCCAGTTCAGCAATAAAAAAAAAAACCTCTGATTCAGTCCAAATGTTAAAGTATTGCTCATCTTAAAACAAAACCCCTCTTCCTAATCACAATAAATAACATTTAAATCTATGTTAATCCATCAGTGTGTATGGATTGCCATTTATACGCACTTTTAGCGAAATGGCTCATTTTAAAGGACAACATAGAGTACATGCTATGATCTCTTTAGTTCTAACTCTAACAATCAGCGTAGCCTTTAAATCCAGGCTTCCAAGCAAGTCAGTAGCTATTTTAAACACAGATTTTTACTAACTATTTCACATTAAACTATTTCATTTGTCTAAGCTAAATATCGCTAGTACACCTCCACATCATACACTAAAATCCTTTTCGGTCTATGAACGCAAGTTCCAATTAGTGCACTACAACGCTACGTGCATTCTATGGGACAAAGCTGCAAGGAAAAATGCACAATTCTACTGAAGAAATAAAACCCGCACAAATTACAATATACAAGGCTCGGTCAGATCTCAACAAGCTAGAGAAGTCACTGACCCAAGGAGACTGCAAATTTCAAATTGTATCATTGGAACTTCCCGCGTTTTACTACTACAGAAACAGAAAAAGATGAAAAATGTCCTAACGCACGGTACAGATCCACACAGGGGTGCACATACAGTCTTCCACGTCACACACAAGCTCAGATCGGCAGAACATGAGATTATGCCTCTTAGCACTAATACCATTTCTCTTGTTTTTCCGCAGGTAATTCAGATCTCAGACACTTGAAGATACAAATAAATCAAGATGTAAATGCCTTACCTTCCTATTTTACAAGCCACTGCAGTTCTCAGATTATGAGTCAGTCATAGGTTCATCTGCAGAGGAATGACTCAGTATAAACTTTTAAACACTCGTTATTTTTTCTAACCTACAACACGGTAAGTAAATTAACATACTGAAACGCGGTGCTGCGAAACAGCGCATAAAATGAATGGCGTGAAAACAAAACACTTTTCTTTCCGCTCACGCCAGGCAGACGGGCTCATAGCGCAGGGCTGCTGTAGGCAGACAGACTTTATAAAAATATAACTCCTTCCGCACCGATCAGGGGCAGCTCCGTTCCAACGGCAGAGGATTTTCCCCGGCGGCGACCGCCGATGTCCCCATTGCACGGCAGCCGGGCGGCCGCCGGCGCAGGCACGGCCACCGCGGCGCAGAGCGGAGCCGGGGCCGCCGCAGAGGGCAGCCTGGGGAGGTGCGAAGTTGCGGGGGACCCCGCGCTCGGCACCCAGGCGCGGCGGCTGCCGGCAGTGCCCCTTTAAAGGCCGTGGGCCCGCCCCCAGCACTGCATATGGAGGGAGCCAGGAGCGGAGCGAGGCTTCTGCATTCAAACGACACATCAAACGCCGCAAGCGCCGCCGCACGGCTCCGCTCCGGCCTGCCGGCCGGCCTCGCCTCTCCTTCCCTCCCCGGCACGCACACACACACACACACACCGCGGGGCGGAGGGGGCAGAAAGCAACAGGAGAGGCAGAGGGAAGAGGGGAGGCAGAAATAAGTAAGTGAGAAGGGGGCACCTGCAAAGCCCTGGAGTGTGAGCGGGTCCGGGCAGGCAGAGTCCACGCCGCCCCCGCCGGAGGCTGATCTGTCCCCGGGCACCAGCCGCCGCCAAGGTCCCGGCAACAGGCTGCGGGTGAAGCGCGCTCGGCCCCTGCCTGGTAGCAGATGCCTCGTATCAGCGCCGCGCCGCCGCCTTGCCCCCCGCCGGCTCCGCGGGAGCACCCCCCCTTCCCGCCGGCTCTCGCCACCCGCCCAGCCACGTCCCTCTCCTAGGGAGCCCGAGCGCGGGCAGGCGAGCCCGGCCGGNGGAAAAACCGCGAGGAGGAGGGAGGAGAGGGGGAGAAGAGTCTGGAAAAGATCAGAAAAGAGCAGCCGGAGAGGCCGATCGCCTTAGACGGGCCCGGGCCGGCTGCAGGCGGGAAGCAGCCGACCGTAGGTGGCAATCCCGAGTCACGGGCCGGCGGGGCGGGGGGGTGTGTTCCCTTCCCCGGCGTCCCGGAGGTGCTAANTGCCGGAGCCCTGAGCGGGAGCCCGGAGCCCTGAGCGGGAGCCGCCGCCACGGCGGTGGTGAAGCGCTCCCCACCTCCCCCCTTCGCCGCCGCGCCGCTCCCCGGGCCGCGCCGAGCCCCGCGGACGCCCTACCTGCGAGCGTGTGAGGGGAGCGGGGCAGCGGGCGGCAGCTGGAGCCTGGCGAAGGCGACCGCCAGCNGGGGCTCGGCCTGAAGGCGGGCGTTGCTACGCCGGCCCGACCGTTGGGGCACTGGGGGAAGGGCGGGAGCGCTGAGGAGGGGAAGGGCGCGGGAGATGGCGCCGGGACGTGGGGCGGCGGGAGAGAGGGATCGGCGCGGCGGAGGGCCGCTTGCTTCCCCTCTGCGTCCCGAGGGAGGTGCGAGCAACTCCGCACAAAGGGGTCGCCTCGAACACAATAGGCTTTATTTAAAAAAAAAAAAAAAAAAATGGGGAAAAGGGGGGGGGGGAAAAAACCGCGGG
>VXBL01006297.1:811963-825535 GCA_013400195.1 Aramus guarauna | reverse complement strand
GGCGGCTCTGGCGCAGAAGCGGCGCGGGGGGCTCAGCCAGCTCCCCGGGGTGGGGGTGGGGGGATCGGGCCGGGGTCGGTGCCGCACAGGGGGTTTCGGAGCGCCTGCGGAGCTGTGAGGAATGTGGGGAGCTGAACAGGAGAAATGTGTGGTGTTTGGCTAATTTCAGTGGGATGAGGTCACCATCCTTTTTGGACGTTGTTTATCGAGGGATCACTAGGGAGGAACAGTTGGATGCGTGATCCTGAACGGACAAGCTTTGCGTCATAGTTGCCGCTTACAGCATCTCCCCGCGTCCCGAAATCCATCCTGACCCTCTTCGGTCTTCATCCCCCGGATCTCTGTAACGCCCACGCCAACCTGCCCCGCAAAACCAAACATCTCTAGCTCCGGCTGTGTCCTCACCAGCCCCTAAAACCCGAAGCTTGGCTCGCAATGCTAATTCCCTCCTTGTGTGCTGGTTTTTTCCTCATCCCACTTCTCTGCNAAAAAAGAAAAAGAAAAAACATAATAAGATTCCAGTGCCTGTAGCTCTAGCAGCTATACTAATGTATTCTTCCCCAAAAAAGAGAAAACAGATTCTTATACCATCTAAAATATGTCAGAAGCTATTCCACTTGTAAAAATGTCTGTAGCTGAAGGGATGAAGTGTTGATCTAACGTAATATCTATCATTTCAAGAGCTTTGGTGTTTTTTCTTTTTCCATATCTACAAGATATTAAAGATCTCTAATACAACTATGGCAGCGAGGTATGTCACCAATGTCTTGTCTTTAACTGGTTTCATGTTATAGGAAATATTTTCACCAGGGCCTGAAACACTGTGTCTCAATGCTGCTGCTACCTGCTGCACCGCTGCTTAGCTGTAACGTTCAGAATATAGTTGTTAGAGGGGTAGCTACTTACAACAGAAATAAGGGTAAAGACCAGGGAGTAACTCCGTATTTTCGTAAAATGGTTTGAAGAAATAAAATAATAGGGCATTACATTGGAAAATTACATGAGAGCAAAGAATTAAAAAGAAAATCCACAGAGAGAAGGATGGTAATCCATTACAAACTTAGACAGGGATAGTTATCTCCCAAACCTGTGGGGAAGATAACAGAAGAGCAAGTATCATGTGATTATGGGAAACTATAATTTCTCAGATACAGGCTGGAAAATACCACTGGGAAATGGTAGGGCTTAAATGTTCTCGAGTGTTGTAGAAGCTCCATTTCTCAAGCAAACAGTGAGTCCATGAAAAGAGGATGCTATTTTAGGCCTGGTATTAATAAGCAGCAAGGACCTTGTAGAAGGCCATAGTATTGAAACTGCTCTTGAACTGAGTGATCGCAGGCTAATCCAGCTTATGTTAAACTGTAAGACGGACAAACGTAGATCTTTGCCTAAGGCTTGGGATCACAGAACAGCAAACTTAGAGAAATGGAGGAAATTCATGAGACTGACAGGACAGAGGAACCCAAAGATGATTTTTACCCAGAAATATTGAAAGAAGCTGGGAAAAGAAATCACAATTGCCAACGCAAGGGTTTGTTCAAGGTTAGAAGTAGTACCCTGTGTCCAAAACACTCTGCAGTGAAAGGAGAAAGGTGGTGATGCTGGTTGCCTCTGGGTTGCTCTTCTGACCTTACTACATGGGTGAATTCCTCCGTGACAAAATGACTGTGAGCTGCCGGCGGGAATAGCTATGGAAAAGGCTTATGTGAGTCTATGATGCACAAAGTGGGGTATTTTTAGTAGAGATAGGGAAGTATTAATATGGCTTGACACAGCACAGTTAAGGACCCTCGTCTGGAAAATTACGTCCGGTTCTGGTGACTTATGATGAGAAAAGATTGACTCAGGTCGCCACAGGTGCAGAAGAGGAATACTGGGGTGATGGGGGAGCAGAGATCCCGTTGCATGGGAGCTGCGAGCAAGCAAGCTTGGCTTCCTTAGCTAGCCAAATGAAGCCAAAACAGCGTGATGATTTGCTGTGAAGACATTCAAACAGTAAATATCAAGGAAGGAGAACTATTTAAATTAAAGAATTATACTAGCAGAGGGATGTATGGTTATAAAGTGATCATGACTACACTTAGACTGAAAAGCTTCCAAACTATTCCAGGAGCAAATGCACAGTACTCTAGGCACAAGCACCTACATGATGTTAAAATCAGGGCATGATGCTTTCGTGTGTCCAAGGGGAATTTAAAGGGGACTGAGCGGTTGACCTTTGACGTTGTACTTTGACCATTCCCAAGCTTCAGGGCTTCTTCTGGTCCTTTACCCATTTGCATTTGGCTTGTGAGGGTTTTTTGAACTGCCTCTGAAGCACTGGAAATTATTCAGAAACAGGATGTAGAAAGGACACTGGTGACATTAAATCATCAGGTGGTTTGTGGTGCATCTTGCTCACAGGCATACAGCTGAATTGATTGCCAGATTTGGGTCACAACTAAACCTTTTCCCTCAGGTGAGCCTGGCAAAGGACTGTTTTGCCTTTGTTCTCCCTGCCACTTTCTCAGAATCTTCTGGGAGATTTATTTGGCAAATATCCTGTTGCAGGGGTAGCGGTTATAGGCCTCTGTGATACTGCACGTGAGAGGTTTGGTCTTTTACCACAGCTTTTATGTTTATTACCTGACACTGAAAAGGGTTTTGTGACCCTCAATGAATAGGGGCTGGAGCAAACGTGTTCTCTGAGACCTCCTAAACAAAATGGCCATTGTGTAGTTGTAGAGAGGGATCATTTCCAGTCCTATCTTCCCAAAAGCAGCATCAACAGGTTGGTTTTAGTGCTGGAAGTAAACCTGAGAGAGGAGGAGAGAGAGAGGGAGGGCAGCAAACCATTGTTTCTTCTGTGGATTGGCTTATTGCAATTAACGGGTCATTCAGCTGAACTACTGTAATTGGTAATGATACAGTACATCCTTATGAGCCCTGCTGTTTCAGGTGCAGTTTGGCACTGCTTCTGTGCATAATGCTAACTCTAAGTGTTGTGATTCGTGTGCTTTGTGCGTGCCCTCTCCACAGTTTCTGCAGAAGGTGGTTGTGTTTTGTTCCTCATCGATACCTATCGATGGATCTGAGCAAGACTTAGCAGGACCTAGTTTCTGCATTTCTGGCACTGAAGCAGCTTCTTGACTTGGAGCTTCCTCATCCCATGCTTTGGACTGAAGATGCTTATTAACAGAATAATAAAATCATTAAATTTATATTCCTTTTTATGGCTGAAGCACAGCCCAAGAGGACCTGTATTGTAGGAATACACATTCATTTATTGCATCCTATACATGAGATGAAAATTCCCTGGGGTTTATTTCAACTGCTACTAAGCAATAATGTCTAATGTGATAGCCCACTTGCTTAAGGAACAAAAAGATTTCCCCTGCCCAAGTGGTGATTTTCTACTTGAAATTCCTAGAAAGTGATGGCTTTCTAAATGACAAGCATTTGAGGTGAAACAGTCCCCAAGTCTTCTAGAAGTTAGTTATACATCCTTTTATGAGTATGCTATGTGACATTTTCCCTTTCTTTCAAGCTAATTGTAATTCCCAAGTCAGCTTATAGCTCTGCTTCACAATTGACAAGAAGCATTAGTATGGCATATCACAACTGCGTCTCCGTAATCTTAGGGCCTTCTTACTCTCTTGTTGAGACTGTTAAAAATATATTGAGGTCCCCAGGCTCCCCTTCCAAGACTGCCATTGTGCCTGTGCCAAATTGACTTCGGAGTCAAATGAAATTTTTGAGTGCACGTTGCTGGATTTCCAAAGAGGCCTGTGAAGTAGTTCACGTGGACTCTAAGCTGTACCTGGAAAAAGAGACAAGATACAGTTCCACAGCAGGGAATTACTAGAGCACAGCAATGCTTCAGCTCTACGTCTGTCTCTCAGTATGGCTCCAAAATCAGGGCTGTGATGGGAAGAGTGCAGACTCAGCAAGACCAGCCTCTCCACCATATGGAGATTTCCCTGTGACAGCTGACTCTGAGTATAACCGGTAAAAGCATCTTAAAGGCTGCTTTGTGCCTTTTGAGCCTCACAAAGCAGCTTTATCAGGAACAAGGATTTGGTCCAAAAGTTTTCCCCAGACATAAAACGCCACTTATTATGCTAGTTTGTCACTAACAACTGCAAGGATTCTGCTGAATACCTGGCAAAGTAAAAGGCTGACATGAATATAACAGCTGTATTGATTTATCCAGATGCCCTCATTTTCTGGATGATACATCTATCTGTGAAAATATCCTTAGGATCTTTTCTCCATCAAGAATCTCAGAATCTAATCATATAAGAGGAAAAAGCCTCACCTAATATTGGCAGAAGGACCAGATGAGTATACTTTCAATGCTGAGAATTGTTCGTTATTGTAGAAATTGTTATCGGCTCTTCACAGTAATCAATAGCTGTTTCTTCAGGGTGACGTAACTATTTTTACTTTCACCTTTTCTGCATGTAGTCATGGGAACACAAACCAACCTGTGAGAATCAGGCTTGGGAAAAATTTGAGCATCTGAGGTGACTGGGAGGTGGTCACTGAGTCTCATCACCTTCCTGGCTTCCAGCTTAGCTGTGTGCCTTACTTCCAGTTGCCATCAGAGCATCATAACAGATTTGTTTTCATTAGTGCCAGCTGAGAAGCTTTATTTTTTCCCCTTTTATTGTCACTGTTCTAGCAAGTTCTAAAGGGAGATTTCAGAGTATTCTTGAAAGTTGTTTGAGCCTCTGGGTGTTCTTTTGTTATAAGTGAACCATCTGCAAAAGATGCATTTCCAAACCCTGAAATATTCTGTCCTGACTTTATGCACAGTCTGACCCAGGCAGACCTACCAGGCTTCAGTACCGAAGAGGCTACCGCGAGATGGAACCTCAATGTTTGCTATGCAATAGTGCCGGCAGATTCCTGGAGAGAATCCAGTCAGTAGCAATCACCATCTAAAGAACAGTTGTTCTAGAAGCCTAGAGGAAAACAACACTTCTCTTGTCAATGCTGTTCCCGTGGGAGCTATAGCTGATATAACTAACCCTGTTTCCCTATGTTAAATCACATGGATCCTGCCCTACATGTGTGACAAGATACTATTGTCCTACTGAAGGCTGTTCCATTCTGAATCTGGTTCTTATGGACAGTTTTGGGACTTCCTTCATGGCATTAACAATTCCCTGTCAGCTTTTGTCTAACATATATCCAGCCCTCTAGTGGATCCACAAGTGTTGGATCCAAAACATATGTGCACCTATATGAAGGTCCTGTATCTCTGGCTTTTAACATAAAGCTTGCCTGCCTTGTTGGTCTGCCTCTTGTTACTCAACAGTTTTTTTCTACTATTCTTGGCAGTTTTATCAGTTTTACTTGTATAGTAACTGGTAATGCAGGTTTACAGGTTCCCAGATACCATTCATTCTGCCTCATGATAATACACATAAAATGTGGTAACTTTAGAGAAAAAATAATTACCCAGCTCTTTGTCTAAAGCTATCTCTTAGCTGGATTCAACTTATCCACCTGAGTCTTCGGTGTTAGGAGAGGAAAGCAGATCAGCGTATTCACTGACTGATGTTTAGGATAATTTCACTTTCACCTATAATTTTTTATCACGGAGTTTGGGGAGGTTTCTGCCCTGTGCATATGAAGAAAGTGACAGGAAGTGCTCCAAGTGGTATCAGGATGAGAGTCACTCTTGCGATGCAAACAACTGACTGTCTTAGCAACCCTCACATATTTCATAGGTGAGACCTTCAGGGAAGCATGATTATATTCAAATATTTTCCTTGCTGAGCTTTGGTATTCTCTGTATCAAATATGGTGAGTTTTCAAGTAAAAAAAAATAAAATGTAAGTGCTTTCAGGACAACTTCAGCCTAGCCCATAAGAATCAAGCTTCTCTTCTTCCCTCTCACCAGTTATGATGAATGCTCTGCAAGCCACATTACACCCTAATCAGCATTTGCATAATCTTTACTATCTCTATGATTACAGTACGAGGGGGTTATATATAAGCTAGACAGTAATTAAAGAGAGCTAGAAAGAACCTAGCTCAAATGATTAGCATAAAGGAGTAATGACTCAAGAGCACATATACTGGGGAGAAAAGCTGAGAATGAAAAAGGTGAGCTGGCTAGCAGGGTAAGACTTCCAATGAACCTGAGAGCTGTAGGATGGCAGAACTGCTAGTGCCAGTACGAGGAAGGAGGAGGCCTCCCAGTCTGAGGAAGGCCAGTGCCAGTTAGCTGCCAGATAGTTGTAATGAGCTGTGGATCTTCCAGGTACAGCATTTGGAAGAGAGCTACCTTGGTAACCCTTCCTCTGCATTGAGTTGCTTAATCATGTGGTACTTCTGGTGAAGACCCACACCAAAGCCTGAGGAGCAAGAGGAAGCCAAACAGACCTGTCGGACATTGGGTCTTCAACTATTCTGCTGTAGAGGCTGCTGTTTTGATATTGGGGAGATAACAGACAAGTTCAGTTGCCACCAACCTACACAAGAGCCATGTCCACCATATAAGAAGCCCCTCCTGCTCTTCCAGATGCTGAATGGTGGAAGTGGTGAAATACGAGCTCAGACCCTGTAAAGATCTGAGCTAGAAGTATTAGAAAAATTCCTTTGGAGCCCTCAGATGATTGCAAAGAAGTGTGTCTGACAAAACTGGCTTGAATATTTTCCACAATAAATGAGTGAGCTACTGCTATCACTGGTGGTCATCACCCATAGCCATGGGATGGTATATCATTCACAGGCATGCTCCTGCAGAAAAGTCGACAGAAGGTGGTAACACTTTGCCCTCATGACAAAAAAGACCTCCTTTGAAACTCAGATGCTTATCCTGCAACTCCGTAAAGAACCCTTGGAACAGCAGAAGATGTACAGAGAAGTCAACTAGTCATCTTACAGGACACACCTAGTAATTGGCTGCCAGTGTGGAAAACAAGGACTTTTTGGAAAGCAGAAAGAGATGAGCATATATTTGTTCATAAAAAGAGATAATAATAGAATAGAACCTGTTGGCAAACTGCAGGCAGGCCCAGGCACTCTTGTAATTTTAGCAGATGTAGCCAAAGAAACCCCAGAACATTCTGAGTGCAACCCTCTCACTTTAATAATAGCAGACAAATGTCATTGCTGGGGTTGAGGACAAAGGGCAGCCATGTCCATTCTCAAATGGAATAGATGAATTCTCGGAATCCCTAGGGAGACGGGACAATGGGACTTCACCATTCAGTAGGTCATGCCACAGCAGTTCCCAGGTTCTTCACTTTTTTGTTCTTCCTAGGTGATATGCCAGAGAGATAAGAGCCTGTATCTGATCCTGTACCACTTTCCCGAGGTCTGTCTCCAGTGTCTGCTCCAGGCATTGAGAAAAGTGCTTCCACGTCCTGAATTAAACACTCCCTTGTTGCAGACAGATGTGAGTTAAAATGCAGCACAAAATCTAATGTCATCTCTGTACTGAACTAAAAGTTGCAAAGAGCTAAATTGTTCTTTGACCTCAGACTTAGATCTGAGGTGTGCTAATCTGTCTTTGTGCAATCGCTGCAGAATTAAACCAACATAATCTAGAGCAGAAGGAGGCCCCAGACCTCTCCTGGGTAGTTAGAGATAATAGGCAGTCATAAACCCCAAAACTAGTATCCCTCCCTCCTCCAGTTTCCCTGAGGTATCAGGAAACATTCTGATCTTAGATCCAAAGTGGAAAGCTGTGGTATTTGCACTAACTTTCCTGGAGTCACTCCCAATCCCTACTGTGGTAACAAATTGTCGACTCAGCGGAGATCAGAACTTTTTTTTTTCTTTAGCTGGTCCTCCCATTTCAGCGGTTGTGGAGAGGTGGCAATCTGCATCTTTCCCTGGAGAAGAAGAAGTTATTTCTAATGGTATTGCCACTAAAATATAGCTTTGCATCTTTTATATGCTTAAGAAATTTCTCTATTTGTAAGAAGGGCATATCTAAAACTCAGACACCTTTGAGGAGCTACAAATTGCCAATTCTCACAATTTTTATCGTAAGTTTTGTGATATTTGAGGCTTTTTCCTCAAAGTACCAGTTCTTGGAGTGAAGTGATTATGCGAGAAACACTCATTTTTCTTTCATTTAAACAAAAAGGCAGTAATTTTCTTGCTCTCGTGGTTGTAGATAGAAAGCTTAAATATATAACCTGAGCACGCTGCAGAGGCTCAGGAATCAGAAGGCAAAGCAAAATGAGTTGAACATATATTCTCTCCTAAACATTATAATTAGAAGTCCATGTCATAATATTTTTTTTTAAGACCTGACTCATGATTTCTAAATGATTCAATTTGGCAATATCATATAGATTCAGTAGGCTCTTGGATAAAATTCTTTGTCACACTAAAGGCTAAATTGAGCCAAGAGTAAGTTCATTGTAAACAATTACACGGATTGTCTATTCTTGGCTTTTTAAAAATATCATCTACTCTTTACAAGAACTATACAGCACAATGAAGACTAAAATTTTCATCCAGGCAAGCCCCAGTATATGACAAATATAAAAATTGAAAGGCACAACAGAAACAGAAGCTAATAAAACTTGAAATAGGTGAGGTTTATTTCTCTAAAGTGTAACTTTTCCCATACCCACTGGACCACAGTCTGTTCTGGGTTACACTAGGGTAAACCCAGAGTAAATCCAGTGAAATAATGTGACTTTATTGGTCACAACTAATATATTTTGCAGTGAATTGATATCAGTTCTGCTAAGCGTATTTGTCGTTCCGTTTCTAGTTCCAGCATTTATATCAAAATCTAGTATGAACAATGTGATGGGGGAACTGAGAAAGTACTAAAATTAACCCTGTGTGTGCAACTTCAGTTTGACTGATATCCCTTCTGCCCTGCTTCTGAATATTAATTCTGAAGCCCTTAATGATATGATCACATTTTTTTCCACAGGATCCCCTACCTCTCTGGGTAACGTATCACTGTTGGGGTTTAAATGTGAAGTGTGCAGTACCAGAGACTCCTGCCTTCCAGATCTCTATTTCAGTTTAGCCTGAAAGAGGTACTTGGAGCTACGCAAACCACATGCTGCAGAAAGTAGGTGAAAATGGGGTATTTGCACACTCAGCTGGGAAGGAATCCCAGAATGCAAAGAGAGTTTACTATGCTCTGCTTCAAACACCTTGAATGAAAAGGGAAAAACATGTGGCCTGCAAAAGAAAAACAATTCAGGAATCATATTTGCAGTCTTCTGATCTATAATCAGAGGGTGTTATCAACTGTGCTATGAGCATGGTGTTGGCAAGGTCTTTGCTTGGACAGATGCACTTTATAATCAAAGTTGAAAGACGGATAATGAAATTTATTTCTAAAACACCACCTAACTTTTCCCCAAAATAACAGAGCAAAATGGAACCCTTGTCAGGCTTGTATGAAGATGAATTGAGTGTTTGTGAAGACCCCAAGAACAGCACTGATGAGCATTAGAGAAAATTTTAGGACTTGAGCTACCATATCACTGACAAAAAGTAAGGGGGGTAGAGGTCTTACATGGTAACTCTCAAACTCTCCAAAGCCAAGAGCACCAATCCCTCAAGCTCTCTGAAAATCCTGGTTACCTCCTAAAAAAATCACCCAGATGGGATTCAAAGGGCAGACAAGAAGGATATACCACAGAAAAACAAATATATGGCAGACTTACTTAGGAGGAAACAGATGGCCTTTAACATGAGTCTGAATAACAGACCAAAAAAGTATGTAGGGGACCACACATTAAATACTGCAGATAAAACAAAATGACTATGGGATCGTCTGTCCATCTTATGTACCAAAGAAATTCAAGTCCTTTGGAAAGAATAGTATCCCACTAAGGACTGCATCATAATGCAGTGTCTATTCTGTCATTTTTCTGAGTCATCTGAATTTCTGAATCACCTGAACTGCAACCTCATTGTCACTTCTACACATAGATTTCTAGTATGGGGTGGGGGGAAGGAGAGCGAAGACTTTTTTTTTTAATGTAACATCTGGAATCATTCATATCCTCATGCTCAGAAAGAGGAGACTCTTTAGATCCACTCCACAGACTTCTACCGCTTAACCTAATGGAGGATCTGCTCACGGTACTACAATGCCACGTACTCTGGAGCGAAGAGTACCTCTGCTGCCATCACAGCTTCACTGCTATTTATCGTCAGCGGAACAGGGAGGCTCAGCAGCCTGACTGCCTTTCCATGCACTGATGGGGGTATCGCACATGTTGCTGGGCATCCCCCTCAAATGGACCTTTCTGCGTCTCAGTCTTTTCCACATCCCTGCTTCCTCTCATGCTGTTCACTTGTCCCCTTGTCCTAACTTCACTCTCCATCGCTCAGGGATCTCAGCCTCATCCCAGTCTCTCTGATGGCCTCTCTATAACCTCCATCTCTGGATTCTCCATCCAAGTACTGTTCTCTTTATACACTGTCAATGCCTTTGCACCAAGGACCAGCCATCTTTTCATCATGTTAATTCCTCTTTCTCCTCCTTATTGCTTATACAATTCCCTTTGCCTTTCTCTCCCTCTCACCTCTAGGCCTGTGCCCCACACAAGAGTATCGTTGTGAAACATTTGCCAAAAAACAAAACAAAACAAAAAAACCCAAACAAAAACAAAAAACCAACCAAACAAAACCAAAGGCAGATTATTGAAGACAGCCACGCTGCAATCTGAGCTCTTGTTGGTGCTTGAACACTACAAGGGCCATATAACACAAAGTATTGAAATACCATAAAAATAAATGCAGAAGTAAGGGTCAGGAAGTTTGTCTGTAGTTCAGGTTCAGAATTTCAGTTTTCCATCACACGGTACACTTCAAAGAATGTGCACATTTTTAAATAGTTATAGGAGGGCCCAGAAACCTGAAAACTGTCTAGAACTGCAGGGTCCAAGAATCAAGAACTTTAACATGTGCTCTGGTCTGCTTAAGATATCAAAGGAAGGGGACTAATTAGGCTTGACACCTCTTTCCTGCAAGGCTAGACTTGGTTTTACAACCCAAATGAATGGGAGGAGTAGTCTGGTGAGGATATTTATTGAATGTGAAGTAAATCCATCCTAAGCCCTTAGAAAATGAGGCAAAAATCACAAAATCCCTAAATTTCTCACAGCATAGTCAAAGGTCTTTCCTCATTTAAGAAAGTCAAGGAAAACAGGTTTGGAAATCTAAAATTCACATAATTTCTGAAGAAAGAAAAAAACCCCAAAACCTACGTATGATTTTACCATGAAGCATTAAGAAGACACACTTGCAAGTAAAAGGATCAGAGTAAATACAGCGTGTCCTGAAGCCTTCAAAGTGATAGCAATAACACACTTAATATACCAGTGTCAAATTTTTATGTCCTTGGTGTATTCCAGTAATAACTGGAATGGGACTGATTTTTGTCTCTAAGCTTATGTTTCTCTTTTCCCACAGTTCAGAGAAACCTTGCTGTCTGGAATAAAGTTTTAAGAGGACAAAGACAGAACAAGACTAGGCATGACTAGCTAAATTATTAGGGATGGCCTGGGATGCTGAGACTCACAGATAGGTTCTGCAATATCTGGAACCGAGTTATTCTCCCCCTTTCTCCTCCCTTAAGAATCTCTAATTATTTCATGCAGCAGAGAAAAGCTTTGAAAGGTCTGCAGGGTCTTCTCTTCCAGCGTAGTTCCTGCTATGCCTGCATGCTCTGCTGATAGACAGGAGGTGAATGGATCTCTTTGTCAAGTGCTCTAACCCCTGCCTCTTGTGTCATCTCCAGCAGCTGACACAGAAACAACAAAAACAACAACAGACTAACACAATAAGGCAAAGTTTCAGGCATCTCGCTCCAGTTTGAATTCTGAAAGGAGAAAGGCACTGCCTGGTAGCGTGCAGTAAGACGTCTGTGCCATGGGAAGGGATGGGTTTAAAGCTGTGGTCAGATGGCCTCTTCCAACTGTAACTGTGGCGGTGTAAGGAATTAGGTCCTTGTCCTTCAGCTCCTGGGGTGAAAACTGTTGCTTTCCCTTAGCAAGGCTGGCAGAGTTGCTGGTGGCATAACTCATCTGCTCAGTGCGAGAACTAACGGGTCAGACATTGCACTGGAGCAGATGAAGACGGCTCAGGTGAACTGTTCTGCTGTGACAAGAGACGTGGCCAACTCCAACAGCTGTGTTCTGATCGCCCCATCAGCAGGACAATCCTCCCTTCCCAGCAAATAAATGCACTAACGATTCAAAGGCACTAGTAAAAGACAAGGCGGAGGCCACAAGGAATTTTTTCCCATACCAATCTTGCCACAAAGTTAGTCAAGCTTAGCCAAGCGTCACTTGCATCAAAAGAGAATATCCTTTAGCTACAACATTGTCATTGTTATGTGATGGTCCAGATAATAACTTTAAGTGTACCCTTAGCAAAATAAACCCGATAGCAGCAGAAAGGCACGGAGAAGCCAGCTGGTGCTGGCCCAGTCCTCAGGATCCCCAGACATGCACAAAGCCAGCAGGCTGCCTTTTGAAACTTGAATGTTTTCACTATCGACTGATTTTCGTTTTGCCCTGTCTGCTGCCTCCCTCCCTCATCATCACTATGGTGACTACTGTATCACAGCCTGTTTCCTAGCCTTTGAAACTGTCTCTCTCTCTCCCTTATTCATCCTTTCTCCCTTAGCATCCTTTTTCCTTTCGACCCAGTCCTGCCCTTTAAATGATAGGATCAGCTCTGGACTGTGGCTGAAGTCATCCCCGCTGTCCAGCCTGTCCCTGCTGCGTGCTTGTCTCATTGCTCATCAATCATCTCCTGAACTACCTTGGTTTGCCAAGCAACATTTTAAGGCAAACTGAAATAAGCAACAGTTCACCTTGAAACACACGCTCCCAACTGTGGCAGCCGAAGAGCTGACTGACAAGCAGCTGTACAACAAAAGGGAGGGGAACAAATGTCCTACGGTAAACTTTCCCTTCTCTTAAAACAGTCTTCTCGATAAATACAGGTAATGAATGCTCATCCATCTTCCTCTTATTGATTTAATCTTATGTCAAACCTACCTTTTCACATATTCTGGAAGAGATCCTGTTTTCCTCCGCGTGTCACCTGGCATCACCTAGCACAGCGACTGATGGGAGCAGAGTTCAGGGATGATAACGAGCTGCGCTGTTTCTGATGCAAGGCACAGCCCCAGAGGCTCGGAGGTGCTAACTCAACTTCAACTGGGTAAATGAAGTCCGAGGCTTCAGACAGAGCATCTCAGCCCTGCGTATCCCCCTTAGCGTATTGAAAGAGAGAGAAAATACCAAAAGCATCAGATATGCAAAGGATTAAGTAAGGCTGTTATTTTTAACACTCCTTATTCGCTTTCCCATTGTATCCCAATTTCCTATAGAAATAAGGCTTAGAAGATCAGCTGGGAAATGCACGTCTCTCCCTGCCCCATCTTCTTTCCCCCTTTAGCCAATTTCAACAGAAGAGTAAAGTTCTTCAGACTTAATTAAATTCTTACAAGATTTATAAAAACCAGTGGCCAGAAAGCAGAGAGCATGGTTTGGACCTTCCCAAGTTGACCTCAGATGATTTTGCTCCTGTTACCCAATTTCTAGAATATCATTTGGCTTTAAAATACTCAGA
>VXBL01006297.1:681918-811932 GCA_013400195.1 Aramus guarauna | reverse complement strand
GGGGGGGGGGGGGGGGGTGTCAATGTTGTAAGGGAAAAGAAGCGTAGTGCTTTGGTGAGTACAGGCGGTGAGTACACAACAGCCACTGCGGTGCTGTGGTGGGTTGACCCAGGCTGGAGGCCAGGTGCCCCCCAAAGCTGCTCTATCACTGCCCTCCTCAGCTGGGCAGGGGAGAGAAAATATAANGTCCCACCAGCAAACCTGCTCCAGTGTGGGCTCCTCCCTCCACGGGTCCACAGGTCCTGCCGGGAGACCGCTCCAGCGTGGGCTTCCCACGGAATCACAGCCTTCTTTGGGCATCCACCTGCTCTGGCATGGGGTCCTCCATGGGCTGCAGGCAGATATCTGCTCCACCATCATCCTCCATGGGCTGCAGGGGGACAGCCTGCCTCACCATGGTCTTCACCAGGGGCTGCAGGGGAATCTCTGCTCTGGCGCCTGGAGCACCTCCTGCCCCTCCTTCTGCACTGACCTGATTGTCTGTAGAGTTGCTCCTCTCACATCTCACTCCTCTCTCTGCTGCTGTTTGCCATTGTATAGGTGGTTTTTCTCCTCCTTCTTAACTCTGTTATCCCAGAGGCGCTACCACCGTTGCTGATGGGCTTGGCCTTGGCCAGCGGTGGGTCTGTCTTGGAGCTGGCTGGCATTGGCTCCGTCAGACATAAGGGAAGTTTCTAGCAGCTTCTCAAGAAGCCACCCCTGTAGCCCCCTGCTACCAAACCCTGGCTACACAAATCCAGTACAGGTGCTGTTGTGGAAAAGGCCAAACACAGGAGCCCTCCTGGCCACGCGTGGATAGCGTACTGAGGGCAGGCAGTAAAGGGAAGAGGGCAGGCTAATGCAATGCCGAAAAAGTGTGAAAAAACCAGGAAACCTCCCGTAGCTGTGTAACTGCAGTCACGCTGGTGCGACTGAGAAGCTTCTCCTGAGAAGCACAGCTTAGGGTCCAGATAAGGACTAACTAAATCCTAGTCTAAAGGTCTGAAGTCTGACTTAACATGAGCTGTGTAAGGCTATGGGACATAAGGGGTGTGTCATCCGGGAAACGTCTAAATATAGCCTTACATGAAATGAACACGGGGTGCTGACAATGACTGCCAAGAACGTGTAACCTTAGGATAAGGATGAAAAATTAATCAATTAAAAATGTATAATAGGAGATAGCAGCCACTGAGGAAGTGCACTGCACAGTGCAGAGGGCTGTTTGAGTACCAGGAGGGGGTAGCTGTAGCTACTTCTACCTTTGGTTGCTGTGCCGCATGGGCCCTGGTACCAGCGTTGGAGCTACTGTCCCACCCCCGTATGGAGAGCTGGGATGAACCCCGTGCTGTCCAGAGCTGTGTGAAAGAGCTGTACTCCCTGCAGTGCAATGGCAGGCAGCAGCAAAAAGAGCTTCTCTAGCTGGATTATGGCCAGTGGCTAAGTGGTCAACAGTGGAGGACCACTGATGGGTCCCACCTCCAGAGCACAGCTAGTTCGGGGGGGTTTGTTGTGGCTAATGGCGATATGAAAGACCTCAAGAGGGATCGCCAGTTGTGGGGGAGCGGGGTGAGGAGTCGCCCCACTTCCGCTGGTGCTCCTCGTGTACCGGGAGTTGTCACTGCTTGACCACAGCCCTCCTGTCATTTACGGTTACAGTGGTGGCTCGCACGGCCCTGCGAAGGGAAGAACAGTCACGTCAGGGGAAGGGATGGGTTAAAAAGGAGGAGGAAGTGACAAGACAATCTCAAGAGAAACCTGGAGCAGCAGAAAAGCAGGGAAGCTGTAACACGCAGGGAAGATGGAAAGGAGGAGGAAAGCCAGGCAGCTAAAGGCAGCGGAGCAGCCGTGGGGAGGCGAGGGAGGCAGAGTGGCTGAAGAACATGGAAGTTGCAGAGCATGATATCATTTATGCTTTATGCAGAGATAACAGTAGATCTGAGTATAATTAACTTAAAAGTCAATACTGCCCTTTACGTGATAGGAACATAGATCTGCAGAGAAACAGGCTTCATTATTTTTCCTGCTTACAGAATGACCTGCTATCAGGGAGAGCCACTCTTTGGCTGGCTCTTGTAAGGTACTGGAGGTGACAACAACTGTCCATTTTGGCAAAAAGGGAAAAGGTTATTTTAAATGGGCCGGAGCAGATGTTGTTTTCTTTTGTTCCCCCAAAGAAAAAAAAAAAAAAAAAAAGACAAGAGCACACAAATGGAGAGCGAGAGGGAAGAGCTGCGGAGACAGAAAACACAGCGGCTGTTGTGGTGCTGACTTTTCCTCTCCATCTCATTGTGAAAGAAAGGGCACAGCGCACGCTCTTATCATTTCCTCTGAGATGATTTGTACCAGCATTCAGCTGTTCAGGGCACTGCTCAGCCTTTCTGAGCACCCTCGCAGTACTCTGACAAAAATGCAATCTTGGCTGCCTAATCCAGACTTTGAAACAGGGGCACAAGCAGACAGAGGAAAGAAGAGGAAACAGGGAGAGGGAAGAAAGCAAATAAAAAGTAGAAGCCCAACTGAGTGGAAATCAAAATTTCAGCCAGATCCTTTCCTTCAATTTCCCAGGCTACATAATTTTTCCAACATCAAGTAGAAGACACCTATCTTAGTACTTCAGTGGTTTCTGGGATTTGAGAAGAGCCTGGGCAGAGCAGCCCTGATGGTCACAGTTTCCCCAGAGGTCTGTCCACCTCACCTACTGCCCACTGCAGACCCCTCACTCATCATTTTATCCTTCATTAATGACCTACTTTGACATGTGAATTGAACAGAACCCCGAGCCTGTGACAATAGACCTTTTGCTCCAATTGATTCCATGTATTTTTAATACTTTCATCACTTCTATTTTTTAAAAAATCTTGTGGGAGGGTCTGAGTTCAACCCTGTGTATCCCCAAATGCCTTAAAGGTGTTGATTTCCACATTTTCACCCTGCTTTATTAAACCAAAATCAGCCCTGCTTTAATTTAGTGAAGCAGAATGTCAAAACTGCCGCAATTGAGGAGCTCTCGCGCATCGTCAGCTTCCGGCCCCGCTGTAGGGATGCCAGGGAGGGTGGGCACAGCGTGCTGGGGAGCTGATTCAGCCGTCACACTCTAATCCGCTGCAGCGTGCAAGCTCCCAGAGAGCGGTCACCTCTTGTAGGACAAGCTCTCCTTGTGCCGGGCTGGGCTGTGGCAGAGCCCCCGTGGCCGGTGCTGGGAGGGAGCAAGCACCACACGTATCCTGCTCCCGCTCTTTCGCAGGGGCTCGGGCAGGCAGCCCGCAGAGTTGTTGCTCTGGCTGGCACCACGGCCATCCCCAGCCCCCCGCTCGGTGCATGAGCAAATGTCTACCCCTCAAACGCCAGCGAAGGGATTGCAGGGCGCCAGGGAAAAAAGCAGGCTGGTAGTGCCAGCTGTCCCGGACAGACAGCGGGCAGGCAGACCCCCCCTCTGCCAGCACGGCAGCGGCAGCCCCCCGCAGCCCCCTCCCCTCCGTGTGCCGCAGCGCAGTGCTCCTAACGCAGGAGAGAAACTGGCCCCGTCTCTCCCAGCCCCTGGAGAGGGTCTGAGCAAGGGGGCTGCTCGCAAGGCCATTGTGGCTGTGCCAGAGCAGAGCCTTAGCCCAGCACAAGGGGGGACAGGAGAGACGTTGCAGAGCGAGGGGGTCCCCTTGCCTTGATTTGAAAGAGAGCGTGGCTGCCTATACGTTGGAGGTGGGTTGGATCCTGTCATCTGGCGTCCCTGCGGGGAGACCCATGGGCACGGTCCTAGCATCGTGGTTTTGGCTTTAGGGCTCCAGTGCTCGCGCACACACACATGCAAACAATCCAGCAGATTTTCATTTCAAAAGCCAAGGTGCTTCTTTTGGTAAGGCTTTAGCTAAGGAGGGATTTTCAAGATTGTGGATTTCCACTTACCTGGGTACGGAGCTGCCCCTCGCTGCCCGTGTGCTCTGTGCACAGGGGGTGCAGCAGCACTCGAGGAAACTCCCGCCGCCCACGCCTGGTGCTCGTGTTTGTGGCATTCTCTTCATTGTGTTGCACGACAGGCTGAGGGTCCCCCTGCTAATTCCTCTCTCCATGCATTTCAGTGGGGCCAGTGCCACCTCAGCCATGCCAGCAGAAATACTTACCGTAAAAGTAGAAATGCAAGGAAAAATAAGTTGTTAAAATATTGACCCTGAAGTACAGAGTGAAGTAAAGAGTCTCCTGAGAAAGCCTCCTCTGCTGCATTTTATTAAGCAAAAATAACTTGCAGACGCTGGAGAACCAACTATTTGCCCCGACCCCAGTGAAGAGATTTGAATTTTATTCTACTCTTGCCGCTGCTCCCTTTCCTTCCCCCTGAAGGAAGGAGGATAAAACACCTCCCTGGGTTGGCAGGAGGGTCCTATTCAGACCTGGCCCCAGGGTCCAGGTGAGGGAGCTGACATCTGCGGGTGCTACTGGGTCTGGTGGGGGAGAAGGGACAGGAGCAAAGAAAGCCAGACAGGCTTTCTGCATCGTGCAGTGACCCACCTGCATGAAGTCACCTGAAGGACCGACATCTTAAACTCCAGGACATCTTATACATCTTAACTTTATGCCAACAAAACTGAAACAGAGCTAAACAGATATTTGCCCCCACTCCCTGTAAACTTCAAGAATGAAACCAGGAGTCATTGATGAAAATAAATCATTACTGAAATAGAACCTAATCTTAACAGATTTTTTTTAATGTAATTTTTTTCATGTATAGAGCTCAAGACTTAAACGAGTGCTATCATCTAAAGGCTAAAGTGTACTGGTGTCTCTAGATTCTCCCCAAGCCCCCAGAGACGACACGTGTGATACTGGGAGTTTAAGTGCAAACAGAGATGGACAGTAGTCTATTTTAGTCCTCAGGGTCATTTCTTGCCCTTCTGTGGAAATACCCATTTTAAATGTCTTTGCTTCCAACCCTTTAGGCAGCCCTTAGTCCAACAAGTCCCAGCACTTGGAGGATCTCTTTGAGGACTGTGATGACAGAAAAAAGCGACTGAAGGTCCCTTGAGAGGTTATCTAATCTGTCTGGTTATCTAGTCCCTTCAGGAGGATCAGCTCTACCTTACAGATGTAAAAACGTCAGGACTCTCCCAGACTGCAAGACATTTCGTTGCTAAGCCAGGGTGGAAGGATTGTAAAGCTTTCCTGGAGGATGACTCTAGCAGAGAAAATCTGTACTCCCAAGAGAGCTGCTAGAGCCAAACATAGAAAGAATAAGGAGCAAATACAAATATAGTGAGGCATCCTGTAATTTCTCTGCTGTTGCAACACCCTTTGGGGATACAGCACCCATGCAAGTCAAGGCAGCTTTCCAGGGTTGCTGCATCCATGCTGCGTGCTAAATGAACCCTCAGGATCTCTGCTGTAAGCTTCTCACCCTGCACCAGCATTTCTACCAGCACACCAACAAATGGGGACAGACAGCAGCGTGGTGGCTCCCCCATACCTGATAGATGAGCATGAAATGAGGGCAATAG
This sequence comes from Aramus guarauna, assembly GCA_013400195.1. Lineage (NCBI taxonomy): Eukaryota > Metazoa > Chordata > Aves > Gruiformes > Aramidae > Aramus > Aramus guarauna. The sequence continues at coordinate 806,467 of VXBL01006297.1, read as the reverse complement.
GGCAACCCACATGAAAGCCTTCAGGCCTGCTCAGAAACACATCTGTTGGCCCAAAAAGAACGAAAATCAGGCAACTCTCTGACAATTTCAGGTTTATTAGGACACTGAAACAAAGGAGGACTCATCTGCAGCTTAACTTTGGAAGGTTACTTTGGAGAAATTATTTAATACTGTGCGGTATTTGGGATGGTTGGGATGTTGAAGTGAGGTTCAGTCTATTCCCTTATTAAGTAAGAAGTCATCAGTAGGTTTTCAACCTACCCAAACATCAATGCAACCTGAGACCTGGAGTGGGAGGCTGGTCTTCCTTTCTCACACATCAGCCAGCCAAACCCAGCCCGTAGCCGCAGTTGTCTAGGTGGACACTACTTCTTGGTGGTAAGTTTAAAATAAGAGACTTCAAGACAAAGCCCAGGTGTGATTTTTGCCCTGCTTTTCAAAATGGACAGCTGCTTCTAGGTCAGTAAAACCACTTTTTAAAACCACTCTATCCATATTACTTATTTCCTAGGTTCTAACCAAATCTTTTTAGTCCTCATATGCAAGAATTGCAAGAGTGGTTTTTATTTAAGTGACGGATAGAATGAACATCCCTGGGAGAGCTGGGCAGCCCATGCTTGTACAAACATTGGCGCACGGGTTTCTGTGGGCCAGTGTTGCCTGAGACTTTGCAATGTCTGGAGAAGCTAAGACACGCTGCAAAGGAGCAGCTTTCCTCCTAGACGCATAGTGTTTCCAAGAAAAGGACATTCTGTTCTCCGCCACCTCTAAAAACAAAACCAATTCTGTCATCTCCATGTTTGTTTTGCTACATCTGATATTTTTAAATTGTTTATTAAATACAGTGGTGATTTAATTGAGTGTTTGTAATAGCATAAGATCTGTGCCATTGGCTTGAGCCAAGAGCCAGAAGGCATGCAGAAAAACTTCCCCCATCATGCCGCCGCTGCCAGGCCTCCATGGCTTGCAGAAAATCCCTTTCCGATCGCCCAGTACTAAACCTCCTTAATGTCATTCCCCCACCACCACCAACTGGGATAAAACTGCTGTGAGAAGTTATCTCAGAGTCTGAACTCATGCACAAAGGACCCCTCTTTAATTTCACCATAACTGCCAAAAATTCTTTTCCAAATCCTATCGTAACCACAATACAGAAAGAGTCCATGTAAAAATATTCTCTCCTCGCTGCATTTACCAAAATCATAGGAGTCATGCTGCAATACGATTGTGCTGGAAACTATTACCATGAAAGCCCATTAAATTTCATTGCAGAAGTGACCATCGCTTTGTATACAGCAAAATGATTTCAAGGAAAAAATCTTGAAAGATCCCATTTCAGGAAAACGAAAGGGAAGACTGTGATTATGTACTTACAATGCTAAAACAAATACCAGAAAATATGGAAATCAGCTTCGTAATAATGAGATAAAATCATTGTGAATTAAGTGACTGCTTACACAAAAGACACTAAACAAAAACAGTGTTAAAATTACAATCTTAAGACATAAATCCACAAAAGGGGAATTCTAAATTAAGTCAACTCTTTGCTTAATGCAATTGTTATAAAAATGACACTTTTCCAGAAAGGTACCTTATTCCCAGCATATTTTCTTTCTGTGTACCAGGCCACAGAGTAAGAATGAACAAATGATTATTTACACAGTTTAAGTAATGCTCCAGCTCTCGCATTCACCTATAAATGGGTGGGACTCGAGGCATGCAGCAATACGAACAAGCTACCCGGACTGAGTTTCACTCCTCCCGTCACCCTCCAGAGTCCAAAGTCACTTCTGCAGGGGAACCGGTGAGATTTATGCCCCTCTACCCCACGATCCCTCCAAAACCAAAAGCAAATAACAAGCAACAGAAATCATGTCACCTTTCGCTCCACTGCTGCCCTGCCACAGGGAGAAGACGGGCGGCTGCCTTACCCCAGGGTTTGTCCCTCAGCCCCCTCTCCCAGGTGCTCCTCCTTGCCCACCCACAGCAGAGGTTCACGGCTGAGCTGGAAAGCCACGTGGACACTGGTCCCTCTGCAAGGCTTGAGGGCACCCATGGGAGATGCACCACAACAGTGTCAGAGGAGACCCTGAAGAGAGAAACAAGTAAGAAGGGGTGAGCCAAGGACCCCAAGCACCATGGTTTCACTGAGACGGAGTTGACGAGCCAGGATGGATGACATCTCGCCCCTGCTGAGGGCTGAGCACTGTCCTGAGCTACCAGCACTAGTGAAGCTGTGCTTGGCCCTTAACAGAGCAGTGCCTGGCCAGGAGGCAAGGGAGCCCAACCTGAGCTGCAAAGGGAACCCAAAGCACTGTGGGTGAAGGAGCTGGTCTCCAGGAGGCCCGGGCATCAAAGCGATGGCAGAGAGGAAAGGGAGAAAAATGGGGATGGAAGTGACAGGAGATGCACACGCCAGGTGCCAAAGGAAACAAAATAGGAGGACAGTGGGAGAAATGTGTGAAAGAGGAAAGGATGGAGGAAGAAAAATTGAGGAAAGGAAGGTGAAATGAAGGAAGGTACCTACTTCATTTGAGGAGGAGACGCTGGACCCTGGAAGACTCCTAGTTAGACAAAGCCCTCCTTTTGTTTCCAAATTCCTCATACAGAAACATGAACGAGAAAATTTTTCCTTCTGCTCTTGACAAAACATATTGGGACGTGCCCTATAACAAAAGCTCCTGAAGCAAATTCAGCGCTGGCACAAGAACAAATGGGTCTGAACTGGCCATGAATGCATTTAAAGGTGGCAGCAAGAAGCGTGGCTCTAGGGCGGCAAAGGGCAGGAGCTTAATTCGGCATGAAATGGAGCGTGATGGATTCACTAAAGGCATTATATAGTGCGATCGCCTGCAAAAACACGCAACTTGTTTCAACAGTCCCAAAGACCCCCGTCTCTATTCCCAAAATCCCACTGCACTTTCTGCACCTCACTTTTGCCAAGCTCTCCTGCTTTCCTGGACCCAGCAGCACCATGCTTCAAGAATAAAGGACAAAGGTACAAAACAAATTTAGAAGCTATTAATGTAGCGCCATACATATTTATACTCTTACATGGATAAGACCAACTTTTTCACTTAGGAATATAGGGCCAATCAAGGGTTGCAAGAGCACATACAGATCCATCCCAAAATAATGCTTTCTGTATATTTCAGGAATGAGCCTTAACTATACTTAGGGTAAGGAATTTGTCTTCATGTGATGAGCCTGACCTCATCATCTACAAAGGGAGAGGTTGTGACCAAGCAGACACTCCTCTCATCTGCAAGGTCCAAATCACCAGTATATTTCGTACATTTAAAGTACTGATCTGGAACCCATTGCCGTAGCGTCTGGGTGCCTCGTAGTCTGCCTAAAAATAAACAAATATCAGTTACCCAAGTGTGTGACTCATAATCATACATGACCACCTTCCAGTGTGAGCGGGTTGGCTGGTTAATTAACTTGAAGTCTGACTAACAGATGATCCTAATACTATCCTTAAACTATCATCAAACCACTTGAATTAAATATGTGTAAAAGGGCCACAGTAAACTAGTAAACTAATCTCCCCCTCCAACATCACATGCTAGAAAAAAGTCCTCCTTCTCAGAGCAGAATTCATCTCTATTGACAAGAAATGCTCATAGAGCTTTTTCTGTCCCACATTCAAAATATGGGCAGAGGGGCAGGTTTTCATCATAGCACCAGTGAAAATACACCGGTGTAACCCTTCACCAAAGCAGGAACCCCGCATAAAAGTCAATCCGCTCTTCAAATACTTGCCGCGATGCTCACATGGCCTATCGTTGATATTTCTGATAGCTTAACCTTGCCCTCCGTCCCCTCCACACTCCTAAAAAATACAGTCTATTGACACGATACTTCTGAATCTTAACCTCATAAGAAATATGGTTTTCAAGAACATAAATATTTTAAAATAAAAATATTTTTGAATGAGCAGAGCTCTTCGGGATCTGATAAGCGATTTATTTCCTTAAGTTTAGTTTTTTTGTTTTTAAAAAAAATCTGTCTACATATAGGGATATACACACACACACGAGAATGTGTGAATGTATATGTGTGTGTGTGTGTGTGTGTGTGTGTGTATATGCATGCACACACATACATATAGATGTCTGGGACCATATGGAACTCTTTTTGCCAAGCCAGCCCAGGGGAGCTTTGCTGGCGAGCACAGGAACCTTTGCCGTCCTTTGACTCAATAGCAGCTCTTTCACTGCCAGCAACATTAGTTTAGTTATCATTCAAAAATGCAGAAAAAGAATCTGGGTTTAATTTCCTTAAAAAGCCACCATACTCAATTGTTCCAAGAAAAATAAAGTTCACCTTATTTTAAAATAATAATAGTAGTAAAAAAGAATAGATCTTGTGGCATCTCTCTATGAAGTGTTACAACTGGCCACCTTTAAAAGACACTTGAAGTGTAAAGCCATGTCATGGTCTACGAGCTGGTTGCTTTCCAGTCCAAGCAACTCCTCTGGGCTGGAGAGGAAAGGAAGGGGGATCCCAACAGACACTCCTCATCTATAATCAGCAGCTATAATTGCACTTTCCTTTAGCTGGCTCTAGCATTTTCCAAGCTAAACCCCACCGTTCTCATGCAGGGAAAACTCTTTGGAAGTCAATACAGAAGTGCTGCTCTGAAGTCAATGAGAATTGACTTTTTCAGCCTGTCTGCAGGTGCTGGCCACGGCCGCTTTCTGACATCCCCGCCTTACCCCAGCTTTGTGTGTACAAACGAGTGAAGTCGCTTCCCGGTGACTGACTTGAAGAGACTTATTACTACCGACAGCTGCAGGAACTCTCTTTTTGCTCAGGAGATAAAAATGTGTGTTTTGGAGCCAAAGAACCAGTCAGTCAGAGTAATGATGAGAAAACTCCTACCAACTTCAGTGGGACCAGGAATTCACCCTTCTCCTGGTGGCTAATGGGTACGTGCCCTTGTGCCGCTTGGCTTCGTGGCTTCTCTACAGCTCGTACCCCCCGGGTCTGCTCTACAGCCCCGCAGACACGCGCACAGCACCATCAGGGGTACGGTCAGAGCTCAGGTCACAAACTGGTCTCGTAGCTACATCAGCCCCAACATTTTTCTGCACAGAAATTCATGCCGGCCAGTGCCATCTAACGAACGAGAAAAACATCTGGTCTCATAACCGCTTCTATGGGCTCCGCGGAGCTGAACTGAGATGACTCTTTAGGGCTAAATGCGCACGTACAATGCTTTTCTTGGCGTTGCTACTTGAGTTTTCTATCAGCATTCCAAAATGTGTGAAAACAAATATAATACAGGTTTTCACCTTACTTTATTGACTGTTTCAAAGCGATGTTCACCAGTGCCTAAATAATTATCTAAGTGAGATAATACAACAAACACCTTTTGAGCCACAGGACTGCGTCGGTGGATGAGTTGTGCATATTACTTGTACCGTGAAAAATACTGTTAGAGTAAGTAGGGTTTCGTTCAAAGTTATCCTTCAAAAGTTATTTTTTGGTAGGAGTTATGAAAGTACATGAAAACAAATGGAAAAATGTGCTGTAGAGGCAAACACAATGCTCACCACAAAACCCAGCCCAAAGGAAAAAAAAAAAATTCCCAACATTGTTTTGTGGGGGTTTTGTTTCAGGGAAAATCATTAGCATGAATAGTGCAAACAGGCAATTCTCTGACCTGACCAGAGTCTGAACAAAGGCAAGAAAATCTTCATGTCGTGGGTTGTTCGTTTTTTTTTTCCCTTTTATTTTAAAATGCTTGTGAATTTCATGGCATATTTTCAGCTTGATGTTGGGAAAGTGGTAAAAAATACAGACAATGTCACGTGCTACACCTGACCCTTTTCTCTCCGCTGAACGCGTTTCTGGATGTATAATTGCAGTTTCCTGTTGAGCTTCCTGCTTACTCTAGGAAAGAGTAAGTCACCCAGAGCTACAAGGGAAACAAAATAGCTGATTTTACATAAGAGTAGCAGCAAAACCACTTATGCAGAGCATATCTTTTAATATATCCAGTGAACAGAGGAGAAAAATAAAGACATTTTAATTATTTGGAGTAAAAGTACTGGGATGCTGAAACTGGTAGCATCCTTTCAGCATAAGCAAAGGCTGCCAGTTTGCACAGGGGGTCAGAGTGTTCTTTATCTCTGCGTAATGGGGTTTTTTCATCTGATGAAGGTACATATACCTCCCTCTGCCATCGAGCTGGGGGTTTTTTCTGCCTCTGTTAAGGAAAGTAGGAGGTGAAATAAAAAATTAGAAAACCACTGGCACAAAACCAAGGGATGACTTTAAAAGGCATTCAAACTACAAGTTTTATTTCTGTCTAAAATATGTCGTTTGTGCCAACGTACCGTGTGCTGTGACATTACGCTGCAGTAAAGTGAATTCTGCCATGAATGTTACTAAAGGAAAATAGTTTCTATTGTAACTTCCACCTTGGGGCTTGTGTCTGGATTTGTTTTTTGAACTGAGGTTTTTTTCTTACTTTAAAGTTCCTATATAAAAAATACCTTTAGGGATTTGGGGTTTTTTTTCCCTTAATTTCAGCATCTAAAAAGGACTTCATCCCTCTTGCTTGGGTGAAGCCCTGTGGTGGGGTGAGAGCCCATGCCTAGGCAACTGCCCATACCAGCATCCTCAGGGTGAGCCCTCCCCTTTGGAGCCCTGAGACCATGGGGGAAGAGCTGCCCACCTCTCCCTCACCTTCTCTCTGTTGCCAGGAGCTCAGAAGTGGTGGTCCCATGTGAGTACCTCATCCATTGCTCATCTGCCAAGCAATTCTACTTCTAGTCCAGGATCCAGAAGACATGGACTTGGCCCCTCTCTCCTTTGTCTATATCCTGAAGCAAGGAGAGAAAGGAGTTCTACCTTCAGAGCCTGCAGAAGTGCGCTCAGGTAAATGTGGTTACGCTCCATGTAGCACACACATGCTCTGGACTGTTTCAGCTCATGGGGATCAGACTTTGCTCCAAGCAGAAGCACCTACCAGGTGCTACACATTGATGGCTGAACCAGATCAGAAATAGGGTCTCAAGTCCATAGAGAGCTCAGAGTCCAGAGAGTTTGGCAAACTTTTTTTCATTATACCCATAACAGAGGGGCTTGGAACATCCTGTGATCGTCTGGCCACAAATAAAGGACTATCCCATACCAGTGCTGCTAGCGATAGCACCATTGATATCACTGATGGCAGGCAGATGGATTTCAAAAATCCCTTCCCACCCTTGGTCCCTGTGATTCAGTAAGCAGCTGATCCTGGAAGACCCGTGCCAGCCCTGCAAGCCTCAGAGGCACGTCCGCTCCGTGCCAGAAGTACATGTGTCTGCGTGAGACTCGGTCCACGCTACCCTGCCTCACACTCGTGTCACAGCCCTGAAATACCTGCTGAGTACCAGCGAAACTGTGTCAGTGCCGACACTGGTTTGTAGCTGGATTGAGAGCAATCCTGAGGTATCTTGGTACCTTGGCGTCTCAAGCTCTCGCACCCATCCTCCTTCTGAGATGCAAGAAGAAAAGTACAGTCTGTCATCAGCTCCATCTCCACCAACCTGTCATCATCCAAATTTGACTTCTTTAGGGTCTTTACCCAGGCATATCCAGGTTGTTGCTACCTTTCTACTTAATGGACTTGTCACCTGATTATTCATGCTGCAGGCCATCAGCGCTGGTCAGCATCTTCAGGCTACGCCATGGGCTCTCTTGAAAGACTTGTCCATAGGGGACATCTGAAGAGCAGCTGCTCACCCCCCACCTCCCAACACACCATGACATGATGAGGTCCAACACAGACGTTGGCTTGGCTGTCCTGCCCTCAGGCTTTAAACAAACCCTGAGTCTCAGCATCATGAAACCCTACTTGGGATCTTCATACAGTGAAACAGACAAGTGCAATCAATCAAAGAAACAAGTAAAACTGTGCACAGAAAAACAAATTGAGTTTTGTTTTCCACAAACAGCATCTTAAAGGTGAGGCTGGATTCTTCCCAGATGCCCCGGTAAAGATGAGTTGCTGCCCATTCCCTGTCCTAGGAGTGATAACAGGTCTACGTATTCATGGAACTGAAGAAGGTTGATACTTCTGAGGTCCCTGAAATTTTTCCTAATTCAGTCAAATGAGTTTAAAATCAGAGGAAGACAGAGTGATAATATAAGCACATAATCTCACTTTCATAGGAACCACTAGTCACATCCCCCTTTCCTGCAGCTGTCCCTCTGCAGGAACTGAGGGCAGGGCAGCAGGACATGTGCTGCCCAGACTTTCTTACTGTGGGAGGTTCTCAACTCCGGCGCGCTGGACAAGAGCACAGCAAAACGTGTGTGTGTCACACACCTCAAATGGAACACCTCTAAGTGGGTGAGTAACCATCGCTATTTTTTCCTGCTGGCCCATTAATGCCAGGGGGGCTGTTCACAACTGGGATAGGGACTCCCATTCCCTGCTACACAAGCGGTAACATCCAGCAAAGACTGGGGTGATCAGATAGAGACAAGCAGACTTCAACCTGCCACCATGGGACATCCTGGAGCTCCTCTGACAAAGCCCTTGGTCTCTGTGGCTTAGCCATTCTCATGAAGATGAAACTACTCCCTCTCTCCTGCTCGCGCTTGTCTGGCTCTCGCAGTAACTGCAGAGGTTCAAAAAGCATGTGGGGGAACACCCCAAAAACCTGGGGTTTGTTTCTTTTTTTTTTTTGGTAACAGAAATGCATATAAAATTGCAAGTGGCTGATTCATGTTTTTTTAAAAGGATATCTTTCCCTTCCTGAGCATCCCCACCTTCCCCAGCTACAGATCACATCTCCCAGCAAACCCCCTTTTGGAAATGCAGCTTATTGCAACGTCCTTCGGCTGGAATATCTCAGACTGGCTCTTGAGAGAGAGCAAATAATGCCAGCAAAGTCCTTTTCAAGTGACACAACTGCATCAGCACTGGGACACTTGCCAGCACAGCTATTTTTTTGGCAAAAGAAGGGTAAAAAGCCACTGCTCCGACCAACATAACGAAGCTGGCAAAACAGGAGCACAGGCCGTTGCATCTCTAACAGCATCTGCCTCCTCTGTTCCCCCTTCTCCAGCCCCACTTTCTCCCACCACCACGTACACACAGTCTTGGGTCTGCCCGGGCAGGGATGTACTGCTGTCTTCTCATGTGGATAAAGCCAAAATGTCCCACGTAAACAAGTCCAAAGGACCTGTGGGAGATGCAGACTGTGTGCTGCAAGTCGATTCATTCACTCAGTCGCTCATCACCTCATTGAGCCCGTAACCTGGCAGCGTCTCCTCAGAACTCCTTCCTAACTACAAAGCTTTTGTTTCAAGGGAAAGTGGTTTGAACGATCTTTGTGCAAAAAAGAAACCGTGCCGGCGATGAGAGCTGCAGCCCTGCCGCTTGGTCTGTGGGGCACTGCTGAAAGAAGGAAACAGCCAAAAGCGTAGCTGCAGCCGGTTCGCTTTAATGAGCAGTGAACCGCATGGGTGAGTGGGGACTGGCTCATCAATAGCATTATTAAGCAAAGCTCATTTGCCCTCCCACCTTCCGCCTGTGAAAAAAGGAGAGAAGTTCAATACCCAACTCTGAGCTAACACAACTGCAAAATTAGAGTTTAAAAAAAGAGCTCAAAAAGGGGAAGCTCGGGGGCTTTTTTAGCATCCTTGCTGCAGTGACCCAGGTGCGTTTCCCTGGGCGAGGGCACGCTGACAGCGTTCCGGCTTTAATCACGATGCTTCGGCACAGCAGAGAGCGCGGGGAGACCTGGCACAGCCCGAACGCAACTTCCAGTGCCTGTGCAGGCTCACACCTTGGCTTTCGTTTCAGCAAGCAGTGCGTGGTGCAGTCTGACAGCGCCTGGAAGGAGGCTGTGCCGCAGCTGCGCATGCATGCGAGCCAACCGAGCAACAGATAGGAAAAACAAAGTATACGCAGCCACGTCTCTGTTGACGTGCAGGTAAATGCTGACGACAGACTCTAATCCTTCTTGTTAACGTACCTGAATTTCTTCCTATGGTTTAGCAAGTTGATGCTATTTGGGCAAAATACGACAATCAACATATAAGTTGGCAGGCACGGCAAATGGAAAAGGCTTTGAATAATGTTGATCCAATTCCTAGCTTGAAAGCTTACAGCTTACAAACAACATAACATGTAACAACACTGTGTATTGATTTCATTAAATAATAGCATTGGGTGGGGGGAAATTGCTCTGAATAGCGGCTTTTAGGAAAATCACTTTATAGTCCATAGCATCTGATAAAAACATAGTGCTGGCAATCGAGACCGAGGGGAGAAAGAGCTGAATCAGAGGCCCCCGGGATGCAGTGCCGGTCTCTGCTGCAAGGGTGTGGGAATCCTGCAGCAAATTTTAGTAATTCTCCTCCAGCCCTGCAGTAGCAGCATGTGACTGCAATCCCCCGGCCCCCGGGCTGCCGCCGACAGCCCCGCTCTGCCCGGCATCCCCAGGAACCGCTGCTAAAATCCTTCACGGCAAGACAGGGCATCAATCCCTTCAAGCAGCGCTTGTGCTCGGACCGGTCAGATTGTGCCGCAGAATAAAACGTTGCTGGGGCAGCCAGAAACATTTTGGGTGGGGGCTGGGGCTGCGCTGGCAGGGTTTTACTGGGATAACTAGACCAGACTATCCCCAGGCAAAGTGGTCTGGGTGCAGACACTGGTCATCTGCAAAACTGAATTTCTTCCAGATAAATGTTCCTAACCTCTCCTCTGCTCACCTTACCCCCAACAAGCCCTAGCAGGGAAAAAGCTTCTGGGGGCACATCCAAGGGGCTTTTTCCAACACCATTCTCTCAAGCACCTCCTGCATCTCATCACACCTCTGTGGGGCGAGACCAGAGCTCGGCCTCCAGCAAGATGCGAGGGAAAAGCCTCAAATCCATCAAATTATCTCCCGCTCAGAGCAGGGTGTACTGCGTCAGGATCCGGTGAGGCATCCCCTTAACCTCACCCCAAAGTTTCCACCCGGAGCCGCCGCTGCCCCTGCCCGGGTGGATCCCGGTGAATTGGGTTTGTGACCTCCCGGTTCCCGGGCTCCTCTCATTCCCAGCCGGCTCGTAAAAGCGCAGACGTTGCCAGCCAGAAGCAGGCTATTAGTAGTAATAGTAGTGGTGCTGTTATTATTAGCTAGTCTTTTATTTATTTTTTAGGAAGTTATACTGCTGGACTGCAGACCTGCCTGTAATGCTTTTCTAAGAGGGGGTTGGGGAGGGCAGACACCCCGGCACCAAACCCATCATTAATCTATTTTGAAAACAAGATCCTATTTTCCAAATATCACTGCATGACTCGCTCCTATTCTGCCAACACATTTTTATGGTGGTTTGGGATTTTTAGGGAGTTTCTGAGTGGTGGGGGAGGAGGTTAAGAACCGATAAGCATACTAGCCTGCTTCGCGGTGTGCCAGGAGAAGAGTCTGTGCCCTCGCCCCAGGTGCGCTGAGCGAGTAAAGCCCTTCTGCACCGGGTGGGGATCGGGCCCCCAGGAAGCCCCGTCCACGGGCACTGGCTGGCAATCCATTCCAGCCTGAGGATGTGCCCGTTGCAACACGCAGTGATATCCGGACGCATCACCGGCTACGCACGCAGGAGGTTTGCTCGGGTGCGTGCCCCAGGAGGGCGGTTAACCCCTCAAAAAAGCTAGCGTGACTGCAGCCCAGCAAAACGCTGGGCTGAATTCTCCGCCGATGCTCTGCAAAGCTGAGCTTTAACCGCCACGTCCCTGCTGGAGCAGCTGCCTCTGCAGCACGCAGCCCTGACCGCCCTGCAAGCCTGACCCCGCAGCCCACGGCAGAGGGGTGCTGAACCCCAGGGGAGCGGCTCTGCCCGGTGCCTGGGGTAGGTTCCTGCACACCCCAGCTCTCTTTGCCAAGTGCAAAGGTCCCGTCTTTGCTGTGATTAAAGATGAGGCTCAGCTACGGGCTCCACGCCAGAGCGGGTCTGAATGGTGTACAGTGCTTGAGTGCAGACCTGTGCTCCAAATCCAAATGGATTTGCCCTGCACCCCAGTAAAGACTAGCTCAGGATGGAAAGCTGGTTCAGTCTCTACCTGTTATTTAAGGGAGATGCGTACTTAAGAAATACGCTGGCCGCGGGCAGCCTTTGTGGGCAGCGGCAGCAGCAGGGAGAGGCGAGGACCAGCAGCCTTGCTGTGAAGACAGTGAGAAAAGCAAAGCACGAGCATTTTAGCTCATAGCTTGGGACCCTGTTTGGGGAATTCCCAGTATGCAAGACGCTGTTTGCTTTCTCCTGCGGTCCCTCAGGAGCTTTTAGGCAATTACAAATGCATGCGGTGGAGTACAAAACCTGGCTTCTCCCTGGGATAGACGAGGCAACCTCGTCCTGCGCCCAGGGCTTTCTGCAGCTGGAGGAGCTGTGCTGACCGTGAGTCCTCTGCACCTCCCCTGCCTCCAGCCGGCACAAACGTGGGTAAAAGCTGTCAGCAAGAAGCAACACAGAGGTGAGAGCACAGACCTACAGCCCAGGAAACACAGTCTCTGCTTACAGCACCACCTTCGCCTCCCAAAGAGCCTGTGCAAGTGCCTGGCTCTGTGCCTCAGTTTCCCTCTCTGTAAAATGGGCTAGTAGCCACCCTTCTGGTCAGCTGTCTGACAGGTAGGGAGGGGAAGCACTGCAAGTCCTATCACACAGGTGCTGCCCTGGGGAGAGGGCAGGTAGATGGGCCAGCTGTGTACCAGGAACAGCAGAAAGGTCCCAAGCACCTGGGTTTTCTCAGTTTGAAAAACAGGAATCCTGGGCAAGGGAAAAGAAATTAATAGTGTCAGGCGAGAAGCCAGGTAGCTGGCAAAGTCACACAGTTGGGGAAACTGAGGCAGAGACAAGCTTCAGTTGGGAATCAATTCACTGACACTGAAAAGCCTCTTCAGCAGAGGGTCTCATCCATTCCTGAGACCGGGACAATCCCGGCAGCGAGAAGTCCGCGTGTTACTTCTAAATATTGCAGAAAGTCCCAGCTGCTGCAGGGAAAGGAGTCCTCCCCCTAGGACAGAGCCAGGCCGGCTCAGGAGAGTGTGAGTGTGCTGCAAAACAAATCTCACGGCGAGGCCACTGGGTGCTTTCCTCATTTAAAACAGCGTTGTGCTTATTCATCTTTGTGCAATGTCCCCTGCGATTGCACATGGCTGCATGCAATACGGGAGAAGTTAGGAGAAATTCAATTATATTGATTTACAGAAGAAAGAGACAATAACAAATGTAATGGGTAGTTGCTATTCCATATTTTATCATGAGCCATTAAGACTTTGGTTTCTAATATCCCCTACCTTTAGCGTGAGAATGAAATTAAAACAATCATTTTCAGGATGAGGCATTCTCCACACAAAGCCCAGAGATGCCAGCTAACCAAGTGTCGACACACATAAATCAAGACCTCCTCAAATCTGGGTGCAGTCGGATCCTTGCTGGAAATCAACTGAAGAAGGCTCCTCTCAGAAAAGATGCTTCTCGGCATAAAACATGCTAAACAGGCGTCCCACTCATTGTGCAAATCTAGTTGTACACTGAATAAATATACAGTAGGAACTGAATCTGAGGAGGCTTCTGTTTACTGTCCGTGCTTTGAAGATCCATCTTCTAATTACTAGGTAGGTGACCACAGTCTACAGCAGGGAAATACAAAACTCAAGGTATTAAACTAAAGCAAGCGGAGAATTGTACCGGTCTGTAGCATGTTCCAAGTACCAACGACCAAAACCTGACTGATTTGAGAGGAGACTTGAAAAAAGGTAGATTTTTGAGAGGTGTAACAAAAACAGTCATCCAGACTTGAGGTTACAAGCTAAGAAATCGCTGGCATCTCCTGGTGCTGGGTACACATACCACTAACGCCGCCTTAATGTGCTGCTGCTGCTCCGTTGCCGGGTGCGCGGCTCCACTTCCACACGGCATAAAGCCCTGAGCCTCGCCTGACCCGGCTTTCCTCCTCCGGCTCACCTTTCAGCGGGGGTCGCATACCGTGATGGCCCAGATGGAAAAACCACAGGGCAACCAATTCTCCAAATGTCTTCCTTTCAGCAAACAAGATCTGAAACTACCTTGTTTATGGGTAGGCTGCTAGCAGAGGAGTTTCCCTCCCCGGTATTCAGATTCTGCTGGAAACAACACAACCGGGCAGCTGCTTTTTCTAACACAGCCTGAAAATGCCTGCTCTTTATTACAGGCAATGGTAAAAAGCTGCTGAGGCACATTCCAGCCTCGTACTATCGCTCGGAATAGAAAAACAATAGGATGCAACTCTGGCTTCTTGAGGTAGAGCATTTTTATGTTAGTTGTGGTTTAGGAGCCCGTCTCAGTAGTCGAACGAATGACCATTTGTTTGCAGCGTCTTAAGCTACAACTGCATACAGTTTATGGCAATTTAGCAGAGTATTTATAGTCCAGGTTAATTTCCCTGCAGTTTTTCTTAGCTCCTTGCAATCATTTGACACCTTGAATGGCTCCTCCCCACCCACTGCCTGGACCAAGGAGCGATGTGCTGCCAAAACGGCAGCGATGCCTCCTTCGGCACGCTCCCGCCTCGGCTGAGCCATGGGCACAACTTTTGTCAAGCTAAAACGTTGCCCTCCCTTCCCAGAAATCAGTCTCGGAGTCACACATCTCTCTCCCTGGCTCCATCAATGCCCAAAGTGTCCCAAAAGCCTCCCCTCAGAGACACCAGGGCAGCCTGCATCCCCCCTGCACAGAGCCTGGTGGGACCCTGTGGCTCCTGCGGGACGTGAGGAAGACTGCCAACCCACCCAGCCTTCCTCCGGTGAGCAGACCGGGGTGCTGCTTCAGCTCGCAGCTGTCTGGCACTTCTCCAGGTGATGCTTGCTTGCTTTTTTGAAAGCCAGCCACCCACAGCTCTCTCCCTGGTGAGGTCTGATGTGCAGCAGCGTCTGCCAAGCCTCCGCCAAAGGTGGTCTCTCCCAGCCCTTGATTTCTGCACAAAGCTTGGAGGCACCTCGTGGTCCAAAAGCACCAGTGGGCAGAAAGCAGCTACCTGAGCCCTAGACATGGACCCTACCCAGAGCATTGCCCCTGCAGGCGGCCTCCAAAAGGCTTGTGGCTTCTCCCAGGAAACTCCATTCTATGGGGTGGGAAGAGCCCAGCGAGCAGATCCATCCATCAGGCTCCTCCTTCTGCCCCAGAGCACAGGTTTCATACTCGTTTGGATGGATGGACGGACGGATGCTTCAGTGCCTCCACCTCCTCAAGGATGCACAGCTCCTGCGGGGCAGGTCACTGTGTTTTCCCAAGCCTGAAGCTCGTCCCATGGGTTCCTCCAGCACTCTCAGACCATCTTTGGGGACAGAAGGCCTGAGGTTTGGGTGGAGGCCAGGTGGGTGGGAGGGGGCTCTGGGGCATGCCCAGGGTGTGGGACCAGGGTGTGAGGGGAAGCAGCAGCTGCACGCCTTCCCTGGGGAGCAGAGAGTTGAGAGACAAGTTTCAGTGCTAGTTTCAAAGGCACACGCTTCTCACAATTAACCCTCTGACCTCCCAGCATGCCTTGGCCCGGCCTGTTGCCACTTTCCTTGGTGTTTCGAGGGCTCAGGGCATCCTCCTTGAGCTTTACAACAGCTACAGTGCACTAGTTGTGTTCCAAGCAAGAGGAGGGAGCCAGAGGAGCAATGGGAGGAGATGATTTGCGGTATCAGGATGGCTGAGGCTGTCAGGGACCTCTGGACACTGTGTGTCCACCCCCTGCCCAGGGCAGGGTCAGCCAGAGCAGGTTGGTCGGTCAGGCTTTGTGTATCTCCTTGGGTGGAGATGCTACATCCTCTCTGGATGACCTGATCCTGTGTTTGACCACTGATAACATCCAGGCAGGCTGGGATTTAATCTCAGTCAACATCTTAAAATGTCATCAAAGCTTGAGCAGAGCTGGCCGCCTTCGCCCTTACCCCAGGTCTCCTCCTTTTCTGTGTAGAAGTGGTACCCTCTGCAGGGCCCCCGCTCCAGCTCTGCTCCTTGATGCCTGCGGGAGCCTTCACCACCTCAGCGGTACGACCACATCGGCACAGGAGACTTGGTCTTCCAGCTAAACCTACTCCTCCCTCTGAGTTTACCATCCGTGTATTTGATAATACACAGATTCAAATGTTCTACCTTTTGCCGTTTAACCTTTGCCAGCAAAGTTAATTTGCAGGCGCAGATTGTGAGCTCTGTGGGACGGAAACCACATTTTTCTAGTGTGTTGTACATAGTAACAGTTTCTATGTAATATTCCATAGAAATAAGAGTCTTTATAGGACAAGCTAAATATAACAGCTCTAATGAAGTTACCTCTGGTCTTAAACATAACATGCCGCCTTCCAGCCTGCAGGGCTTCAGCACACGCATTGTTCCCCTTCATCAAAAATAGGGGAGTGGGATGGCTGTTCTTCTGTCCTCAGGCAGCTTTACCTGCCTCCTTTTTAGCCTGGGGGCCGCTTCAGTACATCCTTCGCTTTCTAACCACCGTGCGGTGCCCCTAGGAAACGTGACGGCCCCGTTGTGCCACCTCCGCCCGGCCAGGCCACTTCCCAGTTCTGTCCCCACACTCCGTGGCCTCCTCGACCTCACCTCTGCTATTGCTAGAGCCCTCCAGCCCAGCCTGTCTCGGCATCTCCGTCCCTCAGCAATTCCCAGCACTACCCAAATCTCAGAGGAAAACAGGTCTGCCACCTTTTGCCATGCTCATTTTTTTTTTTTTTATTTCCAATTACTATCTCTAAAACCAAAGAGATAAAGCTTATGTGAAAGAAAACAAAATCATCCCCCAGCCTCAGGCTGAACAAAACTGAGCATTGCCTGCTTAGGTAGAGCGGAATTGAAACTTCCCTCTAAAAGCTCACAGCAGCTTCAAAACCAGGGAAACTTTAATGCCCTCAGCTAGTCATACCTATGAATTAGGCTGCTCAGGTTGATTCCTACTTGTGAATTATACAGCATCACACGCAGCGCAGCGACAGAGCCATCCAGGTTAAAAACATGGACAATCGCTTCCAGGGTTGCAGACAGTAATGGCAGACAAGGGATTCCTGCCTGGCCCAAAGAGCGAGTGCCTTGGATCGCTGCACCCTGACGTATAAAGTCATTAAATGCATTTCTTGGGACCATCTGCTCCGAGAGCTGCAGCGCAAGGGCAGGGGAAGGTGCCTGCAATAGCTTGTTGTCTCTAGCTGCTTATCTGGAACCCAAGTCACAGTTGGCTGGTGGTCCAGAACTGAGAAGCAAAAGACACCCAAATGAAATGTGGCCGGCTCGAGCACTGCTTCAGCATTTCATTAACGAGCCGCCTCGCTTAAAATCATGTAAAACTTCTGTTCCACGTGCAGAGGGAAAGAGCACTCCAGAAGTTACAGGTACTCTACAGATGCACAAAAATAAAGAGCGGCTTAGCTAAAATTGTGTATAGATACGGGGAGGGGGAACAGTATTTCTATGATGCATTTCAGGCTCTCTGATAATAAGAATCTGATTTTCCTTTCCTACCTCCTATCTGCTTTGTCTCCCACTGCAGGCAATATTTGGAGAACCCAAATGAGCAACGAGTACCTACCTGATGATGTGCCCCTGCAGATGCAGTGGTGGCATTTGTTATTCGCACAGAATTGTCTTTACTGTGTAAGACTGACGTTGTGCTGTTGTAAGAGCACACCCCCTCCAACCCACGCTCCTTCACTGTACCTACTATCGGTGTACCCACAGAACTCTACCTGTTCTATAGGTAGGACAGGTACACCTATTCTCCATCCCCAAAGGATGTGCTGGATGAACAATGGGAGAAGTTCCTTTAAAGCCCCCATTTTGCATTCCCTGCGAAGGCCAGACGCAGCCAATAGTACTCCGTACCGCATGCATTGCAACGAGCTGTAGATCATCATTTGGCAGGAGACTTACCCGCAGACTGCCAAGCTGTCCAGGAGCTAGTAACAAGAGACCTCGCTGCCTCCTGCTAACCCTGACGTGCTCAGGACCTGCGGACCCCTGTGCACAGCTCTCCCCCATGAAGCAAGCACCGCTCGATCCAGGTCATGAAGTCACTCTCGTTGGCAACGGTGACCAACGCGTTTGGCTGCACCTCAAGTCACAGCTGAAAGCCTCTTGGCTGGGGTTGTTTTGTACAGTCCCTCATGGGCTTCCTTTGCAAAGGGTGACCAGGCAGGGTGGAGGCTAATGCTGCTGGTCAGCTGGCTGGCTCCTGGCTAGTGTTCCAGATAGCAGCGGAGCATTATCTGCCTTAGAGGATCTCAACTTGGGATGTTCAAATTCCAAGTAATAGGTCAATTTACTGAGCTAGACCCAGAGCTCCGTGCTTGCTGGGGCCTGGGATGCTCTTTTGGGCACCATGCTGTTCACCAGGAGCTGGCCGCCTGCCAGCCCCAAGGCCTATAGGTTGGGGCTGCAAACAGAATCTGGAAAGAAAAAAAAAACAACACACAAAAAAACCCCATGCAACATTCTCATTTGTTGTTTTACCAGTCTGAAACACTGTGCTTGCTCAAGTGGTCGACAGCGCTCAGCCATCACCACCGAACAAAGGCAAAGGCAGCTCGGCAGCTACTTCTACTCTGACACCCATGGCACAAACCCGCCACGCAACTGGTAGGAAGAGCTGCACTGGAGGGACAGCAGAAAAGGTAGGAGAGAGGATCTTCCTTCTGCTTTGCTTTCTGTTCTGTTTTTTCTCCTTTTATTACTTCATTCCTGATTTGCTTTTTTTCTGCTGTTTTCTTCCTCCTCTCTCCTTGGTCATTAGCCCTCCTTTGGGTCCCACCAAAGTCAGGTGGGTCCAGCCTCTGACATTTGCAGCCCCAGCACTGAACTAAGCCATGCTTTTTCTCATGGATGGAGCATCAGCTCCCCCACCAAGATTGGTCCCGCATCACTGCGGCCTCCATTTCCCTCCACAGCTTCTTCCCCACCAGTTCCAAAGGACATGAGCCATCTGGGTGAAGTTAAGATTTAGAAACTGCAAGCAGACACCCATAGTGGCAGAGGACGGCCTTTTGCTGGGTCACTGGAGCAGAGCACTCTGGACATCTGAGCATCACCTGTGGGTGCACATGGGCATGGTGCGTCCCTCTGCCCAGCTGTGTCTGGACCTGCAGCTCTCCTCTCCCAAGCTGGCATCTCTACTCACATTGTCACCACGTGCTCTGCTTCCAGCACTTGTCGGTAACTCAAAATCAGGGTATTCGCAGTGATTCAGTGGGAGGTACCTATCTCCTTCATTCCTAGTGTTTCACCACGCAACAGTGAGCAGGTACTCTTCAGATTCAGTTTATCATAAGAATTTCTTTAATTAAATCCTCTCCAGAAACCCCTCACATTATACACACTGCTAATGCAGTGCAAGACTCGGCATCAATCCAACACACAGCTACCAATTCAGTTTTGTTACTAACAAACGTGAGGGAATGCTTGGCTGTTGATGCATCCATGACCTCGTGTCATGGTTTGATCCCTGTCGGCAGCTAAGCCCCACGCAGCCGCTTGCTCACCCCCCACCACCCCGGTGGGACAGGGGAGAGAATCAGAGGAGTAAAAGTGAGAAAGCTCGTGGGTTGAGATAAAGACAGGGTAATAGGTAAAGAAAAAGCCTCACAGGCAAGCAAAGCAAAACCAGGAATTCATTCCCCACTTCCCATCGGCAGGGAGGTGTGTTCAGCCATCTCCAGGAAAGCAGGGCTCCATCACGGGTAACAGTGACTTGGGAAGACAAGCACCATCACTCTGAATGTCCCCCCCTTCCTCCTCCTTCCCCCAGCTCTCTATGCTGAGCATGACACCATATGGTACAGAACATCCCTTTGGTCACTGGGGTCAGCTGTCCCAGCTGTGTCCCCTCCCAGCTCCTTGTGCACCCCCAGCCTACTCGCTGGTGGGGTGGGGTGAGAAGCAGAAAAGGCCTTGGCTCTGTGTAAGCACTGCTCAGCAGTAACTAAAACATCCCTGTGTTATCAACACTGGTTTCAGCACAAATCCAAACCACAGCCCCGTACCAGCTACTGTGAAGAAAATGAACTCTGTCCTCCCAGTCAAAGCCAGCACATCCTGTCTCCAGCTTCACCCGAAATTACTGTTTTCCTCTTACCTGCTGCCTTCTCTTCCATATTCCAGGATGCAAAACAATTAATCATGGAATAGGGGGAAATGCTCCCCCTTGCTCCTGGAGAGGGGAAGAAAGGACCTTCATGACATTTCTAGCCCAAGTAAAAGACATCGGGATAACAGTCTGGCACCAAGTCGTTCTACAGAAAAATTAGTAATGATCACTGCAACACGAACTGGAGCTGGCTGGATATTTGTCAGGGTTTTGGCATGTGTAGGTTGGGGTTGGTTGGGGTTTTTTTTGCTTTTATATAAATTAATTTAGAAATGGAATGCAGAGGTGCCTCTTTTATCGTGGCTCAGCTCAGAAAATGTTGCTTTGCAGTTTTTGTGAGACTTTGGGTGATAAGGCTCCTCTTGCTTTTACTGCAGCAGCCCCTTTCTAGACCATGGACACACTGGTTTGCTTACTCTTTGCTAGTTTGTGAGAAATATATCATGGATATATATGTATGTTTGTTTGCCATGATTGTATTTCAGACCTCCTTTTTTTCCTTTCCAGGCATCCTCATTGACAGACTAATAAATATTACAGCTTCTCTTTCCCACGGATTAGGAGGGCAGCAACTATCTGTTCAAACGCTCAGAATAATCCATTTTTTCACTGCACATAATAGGGGAGGGGAAGAAAAAGCATCATAACCCACGATGGGTGATCAGGCAGGGGAACAGCATCTACACAACATGCTCTGTAGTGGCTCTGGAATTACACTGTGCCTGTTTTCAAAAGCTTAATTTGTCATTTCAGGATTTTGTATACCAGAGGATCCAGCTGCAGGCTTGAATCATTGTATTCCTGTCAGGGAAGCTCACAGAAATCATCTAGGATGTAAATCACACACCAACGTTGCAAGGTATATTGTTTTCAGTAGGCCAGGTAAGAAGGGGTTTGCTGAAAAAGGGCAGTTTCAAAACAGCCGTGTGCCCATAGTTCTGGAAATGCAAAATCAGGCCTGAGGTTCTTGAGTCAAGAACAATCTTCTGGTCTTCTCAAGCACCTAAATATCTCAGGATGCCACAGGCTCATCTCCCTTCCCAGAGGCAGCATTACCCTTGTAAGTCCCATGCTGCGGTTTGGGACCCGACAGAGGAAACCCATACAAGATTTGCAGGCAGGATTTGCATCACTGATGTATTTTGGCTGCAAAGCTCGATGCTCTAGGCAAGACCAAGACTTACTAAAAATCACTGCTTTTCCTCAAAAAAAAGTCATTTCTTGCCTTTATCAGGGGAAAGTTACCCACTGACACTTGGAGCTTTGAGAGCACAGGGCATTCAAGTGGATAAAACAGACAGGGGTAAAGGAGAAACAAGACATTAAATTAACTAATGGATTATAACACTTGCCTGTGAGAATTTGGAAAACAAGAGACAGGAAGGTGCCTAGCACCCGAAATGCCATCAAAAAAGGCTCATGAAAGATTTTAGTTTTATGAAGACATGCTCAAAAGGAAGACAAGCAAAGCGTAGCTCTAAAACAAATATAATTTTTCACAGTCAAAAAGATTAGTCTTGCTCAATAGTCTACAGCTAAGTGGGAAGAGCTGGTTATTAGGTGACACTAGAAAAAAAAATAGAACACTGCAGTCTTACCAAAAAAAATTGGAAGGATATCAGTTTCATATAAAGACAGAAGATTCGGAGGTCTGAGATGGGAGATTTACATCAAACCCACAGCCTAGTGAAATGCCTACTTTAAGGCTAGATTGTAAGGGCTGTCAGAGACACAAAGCTGGAAAAGAGCCTGCTAAAAGAGCCCAGTAAGGATTCTCCATTGCTGTAGATCACAACTGAAAATCCTGGCCAGAAAACCACAGTGGACCAAGCGAGCAAATCCCAGCCCCAGGGACTGGGGGTGCAGAGCCAGAATTGCAAGACCCAAGATTTGCAAAGCCCGGCATCTTTGCACAAAGGGTTTTCCATCTGGTGTGGAAGTATGCGTGGGCTTCTGCAACTCTGCTGCGTTTACAAGGACATGGTGAGGACCTGCAGAAACATACCTTGAAAGAGACCCCAAAGGTCCATCCCTGCAGGGAGCAGATGACCTTGGTACAAAGATGAGGAGGGGAATCGCTTGCGGGGATTTCTCAAGAAGCAGAGGCACCCAGTGAGTGAAACATCAGCCTGAGCATGAAGGTCTCTTATAAATTGAACGCTTGTGCGAGCGGGTTAGATAGAGTTTCAATAAAAGGGTTGAAAAGAAAATGTCATGGTGCTCATTGCTGAACTCAGCTATCACAGTAGGAAAATCATTTCTATCATAGATAGAAGCGAGCTAGATGTCAGAGGAAAACAAAATATTGAAGAGTAATGAGTCCCTATTCCAGCTGAAAATATCTTCAGCTTCAGCGTTTGGGTTCATCTCTCCCAAACTTTGAGGCTGTCCAGTACAGAAACTTGCATCTGCACTGCCTGACCAGGGTCCCTCGTGGGTTAAGGGAGGAGAACAGGCACCTCTGGGATGCAGTTCTTCTCAGCCAGTTCAGAGATCTGGTTTAGCTCAAGCTTAGGAAAAGATGAAATGGGTCGTATCCCAGAAGTGGGTGTTTTTCTCCATCGGGTGAAAAGGGAGGCTTTACAACATGTCAGCTGGTTAGTCATCACCATCTGAAACTAGGGTGGGACTCGTATTACCTTGCTGAATGAAAATTCATATCATAGGACACAGCATGCAGAGAAAAAAAAAAAAATAAAAAAGAGAAGCAGAACTGAAAAAATGGGGAAAAAAACAAAACAAAACAAAAATAAAAGTCCAATTCGCAGTAGTAGGTGAAGGCAATGCAGAAAGTGATACCTCTAAAGTATAATGAAAAAGAGACAGAATAAAAAACCCCCTAAGCTAATGTTTCTGAACATACTAAAAGAAGCCAGATTCACAGGCCAAGGCTGGCACAGGCCTGCTTGTGCTGGAAAAATATGTATTGATTTTGGATCATTGTTCTTAGAATCCAAAAATAGCATTATTAAAGATTACAAAGCAGTAACCATGTGGTCTCCTGTCTAAAAGTCTATCTGTCAGTCATAGCATAACAACTACGGAAACAACAGACAACAAGCCACAGCTCGAGTGT
Organism: Aramus guarauna; assembly: GCA_013400195.1. NCBI lineage: Eukaryota > Metazoa > Chordata > Aves > Gruiformes > Aramidae > Aramus > Aramus guarauna. The sequence continues at coordinate 783,296 of VXBL01006297.1, read as the reverse complement.
TACGAGTTTAAGTGTTTCAAGGGGAAAGACAAACAAATTATTGTGAAGAAACTCCTCTGAGCCCAAAGTGATTTGGCTCAGTCTGGGATTTCCAGCTTTATCCACTTCATGGGAAGCGATGCTCACTGTCCCAGCCCAGCGTACAAACGTATAATGCGGTGACATTGTGGGTGCTGGGGGGAAATTCCACCCTTAGTGCCTCCGAAGGGATTACTGGAGGGGACCAGACCTAGGAGAGAAACAGGAAACTCTTCATCTAGTTCATCCCGAAAAAGGGGAGATGGCAGCTCTGGCTCTCCAAGCCAAGGCCGGCTGGGGCTGGGCTCCTTGTGCCACAGAGGGGACTGAGAGGTCAGCGCAGGGACACTTGGGGTCTACAAGAGCGAGAAGGCCAGAGCTGAGCACAACCAAGTCCTGCCGACTCGTTGTTTCAATGCTGTGCAAGTTCTGCCTGCCTGCTTCCCGTCCTTCCGTCCATCCGTCCTTCCTTCCAGCGGGGCTGAAGCGCAGCGTCCCAGAGCACCCAGTCAGAGCAGTTTTGGGAACAGTGAGAGTTTGCAGCCAGAGAAAAGCAGCCAATGCCTTTCTTCAGGTGGCAGGAATATTTTTAAATTTATCTCTTACACTAGGATGCATCCCCGTCATTGCCTCAGCACCTACGCGTACTGCCCACGTGAAGAAGCTGTTCCCAACACCTGGACATCTCCACCCAACGCTGGGGCCGTACCTCCATGGCCGAACTACCCAGGGGGAGCGGGCTGGTCCCCTGGTCCCACCGCTGCCGAGGGGCCGAGCAGTCGCCACTGGAGCTGCAGCTCTGTCTGGGTCACCGACGGCTCATCTGCGTCCGGAGCACTGCAACCTCCAGGGTTTGCCACAAGCTTGAAGTTCACGTTCGGAAAATGGGAATTTTTAGCCTTTGGCAGAGGCACAAGAGAGGATGGAGGAGGGATAGGGGGATGGAGAAAAATTTGATGCTGTTCTGAGCACAGTGAAAACTAGAGAAAGAAAAAATAATCCTGCAGAGGTAGAAAAGCTGATTTACAGCCAAGCTCGTTTCTAGAGCGGCAGCCACCAACATCTGCTAGCGGCAGTAAAAGTCCTCCCTCTTTGGCTACATATCAGCTGCTCTATAAACTCATCCCAAGGCTGACAGGCATCCGGGGTTGGCTGTTTCAGTACCTTTTATTGCTTCAGCGCTTGCAAAGGGAACGAGTTTGTGTCCCCAGTGGCTAAGAGCCACGTGTAACCTGCAGCCGCCCCACTCACTGGGATTTAAGACCCCCTGCATCCCCAGCTGGTGCCGCCCCAGGCCCCCAGCCCAGCACCCACCTCACAGCAGCTCCACCAAGCCCCTGCTTCCCCGCGGCGGCCGACCCACCTTTTACCTGAGCGGGGGCTCCGTCAGGAGGAAGGCTCCAGCCCAGCATCGCCTGGAGCTCGCAGCGTGGGGCGAGCCCCCCGGAGTGCTTCCGGCAGGGCAGGGGAATAGCGGCAACTTCTGCTCAAACTCCTCCGCAAAGTACTCGAGGTACTAATGGGTTTTAATTTTCCATGAATTTGCAAAAGCAGTATCCTGCAAAGCTGCAGACGATTGTTCATGCTTCCTCACCTAGTCTAACATTTATTATATTTTTCAAACAGACATTAGTATTAATTTAATCTTGATTTTTTTTTTTTCTTCCCTGAAGCAGGCTATAATTAAATGTCCTTTTCCTGTGACATTTGCTGGGATATAGTGAGGCCAGGGCATTTTTAAAGACTTATTCAATATAACTAGCATTTCAATTAGTGTAAGTGCATGAAGTAAACATTAAAAAACCTAGCCCAGTCACTTCAACTCATACACACGGGACAGTTTGATTTTTAATTGACTGCAATTTTTTATTTTTTCAAAGGAAAGGAAGTCTGAGCAGTGGAAGTCCTAGCAAAGCGTGCATGTTAAAGCATGCTGAATTTCTTTTCATTTTCTCCTCAGAGCTGTAATAGATTTTCCTTTCCGCAGCTGAAGCTTCACATGGACGCTTCGTCTCTGTGCTGCTGCCCTTACTTGGGGAGATTTTCATAGAGGAAATTTCCTACTGAACAACACTGTTTCACTGAACAAAGCTCTTCTCTTTTGGTTCATCACATCAACGTGCCCAAGCAAGGACTGGCAAGACACGTGCAATATTTTTCGACAACTTACCATTGCTCTTTAATTAAATCACATTCCTATTTTTCAGGGAACATCTCTTAAAAAAAAAAAAAAAAAAGCCCTCCTTTGGGGGTTCACAGATCCCAGCTACATACTGGGAAGGAGGTCATTAAAGCAAGAGTCACAACTTGCTGTATATTAGTGCAGCATTATTAGTGCAGCCTCTCACAGAACAGACCCCTGACCTTGCTCAGGGTGCTGGGCACGACGAGGCAATGCTGTGCAGCGGCAACCGTAATTGAGCCTTTAATAAGTTGTCTCAAATTACCATAGGAGATATTAAGGAAAGGGACATTTAATTACAGTTCTCTGTTAGAGGAAAGAAAAAAAAAAAAGCAAGCATCATTTTAATCCATCTCCCACAAGTGTGGAAAAGGAAGAGCATCATCCCCACACCATGTAAGTCTCCTCTCTGCACCACTGGTGACCGAAGCCGAGGGGTGGTGGAAGAAGACACCAGTCCACAGGCTGACAGCAGCTCCTGGAGAGGCAAAGCAGAAGGCTTGACTTTTCCAACCCAAGATAAAGGCACGTGTAATACAGCACGTGGAGACGTTGTCCTGCTTCGAGAAAGCTCCCCGTGTTCCCGCGAGCACCTGCTGGTTGCAGAGCTCCGGGGACAGCGTGTCTGTAAGAGGGGTCCAGCACTTCTGGGCCTGTTTCAGGAGCCGCAGGGAGAAACGATGCGCTCAAAAGGAAGAGATGGCTTGGGAAAAAGACGAATCCAAGCTTTCCCTACAGAAAACGGAGGCCTTGGGGCTCACGTGGTAAGAGAGGCACGTCCCCAAAGCGATGGCTCAAAAGCCCATGCAGGAGGCTCCCAACGTGGCTGCGGCAGCGGCAAGGAAGGCTGTGTGCAGATACCTCACCCTAGAGTAACTCGGCCAGGCTGCCGTAAATTGGGCCGGTCTTTGGGCACCAAGACCTGGAGAAACATGGGGATAGTGCTCAAGCAGAAACCTGGCATCCGTACCAATACGGATTTCTCTTCCCAGTAATACTATTGCAACACCAAAATGAAGCATGATTACAAAAGCCAAGAGTATTTCTAAAAATAAATACCAGTAAATGCCTACGTATGAAATACAGCGTTTTATCTAACACTACCAACTGAACTAAACGCTGCGCTGCCTGCTCTGCCGTTCCCAGAATAAGCACGGTGCATCTCCAATCGATTTACCCTTATTACTCATTTTGTACCAGGGTTTGCAAATTCCTCTCCCAGCGCAGAACATAATTTTTCTCTGTTGCTGACGGATGGCAGCAGGCTGACTCCGATAAATCCCACTTGGTCAGAATCGAGCATCTACATAATCATTCCTCCTAGCCGAACGGCTGAAACACTGCCGGCACTGCATTAGCAGGAGGCGATTTCAGTAGTTGCATTTATCCTTCCTTTAGCCTCTTCCACAGATCCCAGAGCTTTCCCGTTGTTTCAGAGGCTGGAGATGCTTTCCTCAACTCAGGTGCAAAGCAATCCTCTCCAGGAGGAGAGGGGATTCGAATGCCGTCACCTCTGAGTAGAGTCATCTTTAGGAAAGCTCAACCCAGGACCGTCGGCCGCTCCCGCGGGGAAGCGAGCATCCTGCTGCCCTTTCCACCTCAACCGACGGTACTTGGTGTGAGCTGGAACCCAACAGACCCCGCGGTCGGGGTAAGATTTATAAGCAATTTAGCAACGTGTTCATTTTTGTGCAGTCGGTTACTACAGTTACTACAGAGTGGCAAGTGTCGTTAACGTGACACTAGGCTCTCCTCCTGCCTAACGAGCCTACACGGGGCCTCTTATTAATTAATCCCTGGCCACGCTCAGTATTTGCTGATGGCAGGCCTGACCGGGGACCTGCGCTCCCTTTTCCGGGGCACAGAGAACCTCGTCTCCCCCGACCCGTTTTTCTTTTTTTTGATCCAACACGCAACACGTGGGTACCGGAGATAAACAGGGGAGGAGGAGGAGGAGGACGACAAGTTAAACGCTGAAGCCGACCTGCCCAGCATACTGATGAGGCTCCTCGGTGTGCTGCCACGCTAGCCGGCGGCAAGCCGTTTCCCCGTCTCTCCCCGTGGCAGCGGAGGAGAGGCGGCACGGAGGAGCCGCAGGGAACGCAAACCCGTTAGCGGTGCTCCTTAGCTAAAGGCAGCATCTGGAAAGGTCCTGCCTGCGGGAGGGAGGCAGCACCCCTGGCCAGCTGTGCCCCTCAGCAGCCGCGAGGAGGGATGCGGGGACTGGAGCCTCCCCCATGCCCTTACCAGAGGAGCCTAAACCCAGCTCCCCACCTCCCCCCTCGGTTCTGCCTCGAGACCTTGGTGCCCCCCAGACCTTGACAGGAATTCCCTCTTTTTTTTTTTTTTTTTTCTTTTTTCTCCTCAGGGACTTCTTGTAACACCTGAGGCCTCTTGCCTAGACTTTGCCAATTAGAGACAGAGTTGCAGAGACTGCAGAATTGTTCTCATTTTGTATTTCTTATTTTCAGTTAGATTAGTTCAGGGATCAGAAAATGAATGAGCTTAACTCGAGTCCCACAAGCCTGCTTTTCCTCCAGGCAGCTAAACACACTGCTCTGCTCGCTAGACAAACATTTAATCGCTTTCTGCACTCAGCGTCCTCTGCCATGCTGGGAGATGGGCTCTTGCCAGGTTCCTCAAACAGGCAAAACCACCACACGCGTACATTTGTTTCCCATGCAAGCTGTGGCCAACGCAGAAGGACAGACACAAAGAGAGGAAATTGCCTTTTGTAAAAGAGAAACCTTGTAAATAGGATCAGGTTAAACAGGCTCTCTGACTTCCAGAGCATCTTCAGTGCAACTGTAAAACAGGAACCTGTCTGATAACGTACCTATCAGACAATTTATGCCAGAAAACACAGGGGAAAGGAAATTCACTTCCATGTGTTACCAGTGCCAAACATCATGGATTTGAGAGGAGGGTGACAAGAAAGATTTCAGTTCTGTAAAGTTTGCCTTTTCACAAGGACGGCAGAAAACTCATACTACTCGGTTTATCCAAAATGAGACTACGATGTAGGTGACTTCTCATATACAAGTACCAGATTGGGAAGAGGTGTCCGACAATAGTCTTTAACCTAGCAGAAGCAGATGCAATGAGATATACCAAGTGGGGAGAGAAAGAAAGAAAGAAAGAGAGGGAGGGAGAGAAAGAAAGAGATGCTGGGCAAATTAAGGCAGCAAAGGTAACTTACTGTTGAAGCAACTTGCTTAGGGACCTTGTGAATTCATTGTTGCTTGAAGTCAAACCTGGGCATCTTTCCAAGAGCTACGTTACAGCTCAAGAATAAATTACAGGTGTGACAGAGCTGATGTTCTGGAAGCACAGAGATATGATAAAGGCTGTGGAAACAGTCATATCAAGCAGAAGTCGTTATGAATAAATTGGTATTCCTTACCTGATGGGAACTGCTGCAGTGTGTGGATGAGGAAAGGGGAGAAAGGGATAATTAGGGCAAGCTCCCACAACTGCCTGCATAGATGGCTCGTCCCTCTTGAGACATCGCTTCCCAAAGAAAACACCATCACTTGGCCTAGGAGGCTGGATGGGGCCCTTGAGCTAAATACCAATGCTGCCGGACTCGGAGGAACCGTCTCACTCCGGTACGAAATGCCGAACGTGTGCCCCACATGCACCCCCCGCTCCCACTGCTGTCCTGCTCACCTGAGCACGTGCCGCTTGCTCTGTGGGGGGCTCCGAGCCACTACTGCCCCCGGCAGAGCTGACGTGTGGAAATCACCATGGTAAATCAGAAGGCAGGTGCAGGTTTAAAATCCATCCCTGGAGAGATGTGCGTGTGGGACAGAGACACCAGAAGACCTAGAGGAGACCCTGAGGAGCTACAGAAGAACTGTGACTACGGCCAGCCTGGGGGTCTGAACAGGGTCTTGGTGCAGAGGTCACCAGGCAGGTTCTGAGATGTTTTAGGGCTATTAAAGTCTGAGTGGTGGGCTAAGCCACACAAAACGTGGCTGTGGGCCTCTCTCGCCTTCAAAACCTACAAGAATTCATCCCACTCGATCATTTATCATTAGACACGTGGGTCCTTCATGCCTTCCAGCACAGCTTAAGCCTCCCCCTCAAATTATACTCATCTAGACTTCTCTTCAGAGAAAACCCCCAAATAAATCATTTGTGATTCATAAGTTATTCAAGCAGTTCCCAATCCTTTGGACCAGGTATTGCTTGGGTTGTCATCTGACAAGATTAATCACTTTTCAGAGCCACTGGGAACACTTTCTCCATCCTCTCCTCCTCAGAGCTTTACCAGCTCTGGCAAAGTACAGGCTGGAGGTGCCACCTGGCACTCCTGCATTGAACGCAGGCTGTCAAGAAGCAGTTTGTGTGGAAAGACAACCAAACCCAAAGTTTCACAGCAATAAAGAACGTGGCACATCTGTCACTCAGCTCTGCTAATGATTAATTCCCTTTGCTGCTTCATTTCCAGAACTTCATCAAGAGCTAATTTCTAGCCCTAGCGCACAGCCTGGGCTGAAGCATCCACCTGTCCACCATCTCCTGCAGAACTACATCGTTGGCTCAGGGCTTTGAGCTGCTCCCTGTGCCTGCAGCGTAGCCTACACCCAGTGCCACCTTTCCATCCGCCAAGGACTCGTACCGCTTCCCTCTGGCCTGGAGTCATTCCTGCCATTGCTTTTCTGCAGCCTCAGCTTCACCACCGGACAAGAAGTGGATTTTTTAGCTGTAGGTTTCAGTATCTTTGAATGGCTGAAGCAATGCAGACTTACACCGAGCTTCCCACACAAAAGATCTTTTTTTCTTACAAGGAGGGTAGGAGGGAGCAAAGAAGAAACATGAGGACACATCCATGCCCCTTCCTCCTATAGGGTCTGCAGATGCTTCCCAAGCTTCTGCTGTAGGCAATATTTAAGACAGCAGCACGCATGCACTGCCCAGCTTCCAGCCACAAACACATGGCTTCCAAAGGCTTCTGCAAGCATTAATCAAACACTTCAGGACACACAGTTTTCACATACTAATTTACTTAAATGACATGTTACTTTGTCTTCACAACCGAGACACCTAAACAGCTGAACAAAAATCACAAACTGAATCTCATAGGAATAATTAGTACACGAAAAATAAACCAAGCCAAGCTAGAGCCACCCAGGCAAGTGGCCCTTGGGGTCCGCCTACAAAACAACTCATTTAGAATCCAAAATAGTCACACACTGAAGAAATTTGGACAGCGTTCTCCGAAGCTCCAGCTATTCTAGGAAAACAACATTCTATAAAAGGCTGTTGTGAAAAACGAGTCTTGTGATGTACAGCCAGACCCAGCATGGAAAACAGACCAACCCAACCTGCTCACCTGTTACTCAGGAATGGTCATAGAGGTGGGACCATGGCAGAGGTCCCAAGCCCCACCTTCCCCATGGGCTGTGATGGTGCTCCCACTACTCCTAGTGCAGGTTCAGGGAACCTTTTGTTGATTTCTAGATGCCCACACTAGTCTGTAGCTGGAACAGAGCCCAGTCTTGTTGATATGTATAATACCAGGACATTCTTGTGCTCTCCAAGTTTCCTCTGTGCTTTGATTATCCCTCATTAGGAGTTTCCAGCAAAACCTGCTATAAATACCGTAACTGCCAAGAAGCAAGCCAACACCAAGGGCAAAACCCTTCCAGCATCAGAGAACTTTGGCCTTCAGAAAGCCAGCCCACCCAGACATCTCCCTCCAGAAGCTTCTTACATCCAGCTGAGGACCCACTCCTCCAGTCTGCTACTCAAACATGCAACCTCAGCCTCTGCAATGTTCCTCCAACAGGGCCACACTCACAACTACATGCAGCCCCCTTCCCGCCAGCATCAAATTTTCATAGGGCTTGTTTTAGACAAGTCAAAAATAACCCTTTGCTACTAGACATCTACCACAAATCTCTTGTGCAACACCTTACTTGAGTGCACTGCCTAAAATGACATTCTGGGGCCTTTGGTGGTCATGTATCACAAGGATTAAGAAACTCCTTCTTCCTTAGGTGCATAATTGCTCCTCTACAACCGTGCGCCATTAACTAAGGGTTTTACCTCCCAAATACCCACGGGCCGGCAATCCAAGCCCTAAGTGGGCATTATTCTAGGACTTACTTATCCATAGGAAGGACACATCCTAACTCTTCCCATCTGCAGACATCAACACTTTCACACTGACAACACTTCTTTCTACCCTGAGCTCACAGGTGAGTTAATGTTGACTTAGTTTTGGCAGAAATTAGCAGAAATTATAGTTTTGCTCCTCCTCCATGAGCACGTTAATGACACTCAGCAGTGCTGTGAGTCCCCTCAAATGACCAGAGGTTGTTTGAAGCCTTTAGCAGGTTCTGAATTTTTAAACAAAGATGTGTTCTCCTGAGTGTTTACAGGGCATTAAGTAAACATTAAGCTTTTTAGTAAAATGTAAAAACATTGAGAACCATCTCAATTGCTCACCTTTCATTTATACAGCACTGTGACCTCTCTGTCCCAGGAGGCTATAGAAATAATACTGAGTTACTAAATGAAAAAATTCACCTTTACAAAAAAATAGAGATGACTCCGCTGCCTTTTGGCAACCTTCAAGTGCAAGAACAGCAACAAAAATTATACAAACCCTCTTAGCTTCATTTTACAGATTACTTTTTCTTTTCATACCAGAGCAAAAGCAAAACATTGCAGGACAGAAAACTGGACCGCAGCCAGGTTTGAAGGCACTGCCCTCTTGTTAACACGTATTACTAGTGAAATCCTTGAGATTAACGAGTTTGATCCAGGAAATGAGCATCTCCAGTGGACAAAGTAAAAAGCAAAGAGTTTCCTGAACGCAACGTCATTCCCTCCTCCAAGTCCTTAAAACAGGTTCACCGACCAACAAAGCAGCAATTCAGAGGTGCTAGATGCTCCCTCGAGTCGATAAAGCATTGCTGAAATCTTGGCTGCTTCTCACAGCGTGCTGACGCTTTCCTTCGTTAGCAAGGCACATCTTTCCTTGTCAAGTTTCTGCTTGGCCCCAGACACTAATGAGAGGCTGACAGGTAATCATTTAAAACTGCATTTGCTCTAACGTTATAAAGTTATTTACTATCCGCCTGGTCCAACTCTTACTGCAGACTGTGTAGAAGTACCTAACAAAGCTTGGATTAGGCTCCCTACTACTTGTTTAATGCTGATAGCAGGGGCATCCTCATGTGGGGAAGCATTAATACAAAAATATCTTGGGAAATCCAGCAGATGTTAGGGAGTCATGAGTAATACTTATTTTTTTATATATATGTATGTAAAAATTAAGTTTTCTCCTCTTATTGCAAGGGATATTCTCTGCACCTTGAGAGACGGGCTGGCAGAGGAGGACTGAGTGTATTTCACATTATGGAGGCACTAGGCAGCGCACATTCAGGGCAGTGAAGATGCAAGTCAGTTCAGAGTTATTTATTATGGAATTTTTTTCTTGACACTGGATTGCGAACCGCAAATCCAAAGCCCTGGGCAGATCTCAGTGCTCACTGCTAACAATGCACAAAAACAAAACCAGGAGGAAGAGGAGTCATCCATCCATGCCTAGGGCCAAAGGCATTGTTCCTAACAAACTGCTTGACTAGTTTATCTTCCTTGTGTGCATAGCACAACTGTCTTAAATTATTTTTCTGCTGCTAAATCCCACTGTGGTTCTGGGTCACTCATTGAAAGTCAAACCGAGAGGCTGCTTGTGATGGAGCACAGACACGGGGTATTGTTTGCTTCCTGAGTACGGCATGGCGCTGAACCCACGGCCTCCCATGATTAATTGCAGAAACTGGAATCTTTATACAAATACTTTTAAAGGAGCATTTGATTAAGCTTAAAAGTTATCGTCTCAGAATACTTGTACCAGTGAGACTTGATTGTGCAAGGAGGAGAGAACCAGCCATGCAGCAAAAGGGAATTAGCTTAAATAGAACATCCAATTAACTGGTTTTACTTTGGGGGGTTTTTAATAGTTGTTTTGAATTTATTTTTTTTTAAGGGAGAACATTAACAGCACAAGACACTGATCAGAGGTGCAAAGCTGCCCCTAAAATTGTATTGGAAATGCAGAAAGGCCAAAAATGATAGGAAATACGTAAGAATAACATTTTTGGCTTTAATGAATGATGACAGTTCCACCCGGAGCTGTGTCTTCAAGAGAGGTGGGACACAGGGCCCAAAAGAATGGAAATCAGGTCCAGCGAGGTTCCCCCCCAATACAGGTATGCTTCTCAAGTACTGGAAAGGTACGGAGCCAGAGGGGAGCTAGTGCTGTTACCAGAGGCACATTTCAACAAGCAACTAAATGTGGGACCTTCAGGAGTACATACTTGTTTAGAAGACCCAGAAGTTTCCAACTCTGTCCCAAATTTCCCACTATATCTTGTGGCAGGAAGCAGATTTAATCCTACTTCATGAGGAGAGAGCACAGGATAGGAGTAGGGACCCTTCCTACAGGAAAGCAGGACAAGCAATTCAATTATCTATGATGGGGACAAGCCTACGGGACATGCCATGCTACAGTTTGGGGAAACTCAACCACCAGTAGCTACTGAAATTGAAAACAGAATCCTTCAAGACAATCTTTCCTATAGGAAACCCAATTCATCTTACATGAGGAAACAGAAAACATAAGCCGACAGAGCAGGAATCTCTGGGAATCTGCTGGTGCTCCTGTGAATGCCCTTCCCCAGCCTCCCCGCACCAGCAGCACGGTCCTGGCTCCGGCAACGGGGGAACAAGCAGTTACTGCATCCTAGTGGCAAGTGGCCCAGCTGCTGCGGGCTGCGGTCCAAGGCAGGCAAGGCGACTGGACAAGTCAAGGCTTCTTCAAATCAGCTTCTATACCCAGAATAGCACATGCAAAATCCAGACCAGAGTGCCACAACACAACTTCTACTTGGCCAAGGGCATCTCTCTTAGTCTGCCCCTGTCCCAAAGCCATTGATCCCACCCTGCAGGCAGGGCATAGCCATGGACCTGACAGGTCCAGGGAGCCCTCTGCTCCCAGCTCTCACCCACGCAGCTGTCAGCCAGCAGCTTCATCCTGGTGCAAGCTCGGACTTGAAATCCACAGCCAACACACCCTTGCACACTCACAGCGCCTGTCTTCATTTTTCATACCAGTGATCTGCTTGGCCTCTGCAATGTGCTGGCCAGCTGCAGGCAGCCAGGTGCCCAGAAAGAGGAAGACTACAGATACAATCAGAGGTAGGTATGTCTCCTGGACCACCCTTCCACCAGAAGCTGTGGCCCTGCCAACAGTACAAATTCCTGTGATTCAACACCACTACTCTGCTGGAGGAAGAAAACCAGCTGGCAGTAAGGGTGGACCCGACTGGCAAACCAGAGCTTGCCCAATACCCTTCTGTACCAAGAGGCAATGAGCTGGGTAGAATCTTCTGCCATATGGAGTTCAGCTCAGTAACCGTGGCACCTCCTTCGCATACTCTCAGAGTTTTGGATTAATGGAGAGATTTGTCCCCAAATCTGGAAGAATCATGTCACTAAGGTTATGGACAGACTAAAATCCAGCCCAGTTTTCCTCCCATCAACACTGCCTTTATCTCAACCTGTGACCCTGGGGTGCCATTTACAAAGAGCAGGCACTTTCTTCCCAGCCTTTCTTCCACCTGCCCGAGCAACCCAAGCTCACTGGGTGCCTTCCTTTCATTTCCATCTGCTCAGGCAGACCTGTCTTCCACAGTGTGGTGGGTTGACCCTGGCTGGGGGCCAGGTGCCCACCAGAGCCGCTCTATCACTCCCCTCATTCACCAGACAGGGGAGAAAAAGTGTAACGAGAAGCTTTGTGGGTCGAGATAAGGACAGGGAGAGATCACTCACTTATTATCATCATAAGCGAAACAGACTGAACTTAGAGAGAGGAAATTCATCTACTTTATTCCCAAACAGAACAGAGTAGAGGACTGAGAAATAAAATCAAATCTTAAAAACATCTCCACCCACCCCTACCATCTTCCCAGGCTCAACTTCACTCCTGGCTTCAAACCTCCTCCCCCCCCAGGGGCACAGGGGGACAGGGAATGGGGGTTACGGTCAGTTGACCACATGTTGTTTCTGCCACTTCTTCATCCTCAGGGGGAGGACTCCTCTCATCGTTCCCCTGCTCCACCATGGAGTCCCTCTCACAGGAGACAGTCCTTCATGAACTTCTCCAATGTGAGTCCTTCCCACGGGCTGCAGTCCTTCACGAACTGCTCCAGTGTGGGTCTGTCCTGCGGGGTGCAGACCTTCAGGACCAGACTGCTCCAGCATGGGTCCCCCACGGGGTCACAAGTCCTGCCAGCAAACCTGCTGTGGCGTGGGCTTCTCTCTCCACGGGTCCACAGGTCCTGCCAGGAGCTTGCTCCAGTGTGGGCTTCCCACAGGACCACAGCCTCCTTCAGGTGCCTCCACCTGCTCTGGTGTGGGGTCCTCCATGGGCTGCAGGTAGAATCTCTTCACCCCCTCATCTTTCCTCCATGGGCTGCAGGGGGACAGCCTGCTTCACCATGGTCTTCATCACCACGGGCTGCAGGGTGATCTCTGCTCCAGCGCCTGGAGCACCTCCTCCCCCTCCTTCTGCATTGACCGTGGTGTCTGTGGAGTTTCTTAAACCTTCTCACTCCTCCCTCCAGCTGCAAAAACTAACTTTTTTTTCTCTCTTCTTAGATTGTTATCACAGAGGCCCTGATTGGCTTGGCCTTGGCCAGTGGCAGGTCCATCTTGGAGCCGGCTGGCATGGGCTCTATCAGACACAGGGGAAGCTTCTAGCAGTTTCTCACAGAAGCCACCCCTGCAGCCCCCCCGCTACCAAGACCTTGCCATGCCAACCCAACACACACAGAGCGTGAACCAAGATTGTACACAATACCCCAGAGGAGCTTCTCAAAGCATTGGCAGGATAGTGTCAATGCTTCCTCATCTAGCTGGATGTGCAACGCCCAGCGCGGCAGCGAGGGGTCTCAGTCCTCGCCCCCTCCTGGGGTTAAGCCCAGGCGGCCATGGCACCAGCATGGTTGATGTCCAGCTTCCGCATCTGAGATAGAGCCCTAGGGCTCTGCTCATAATCTATAATAAGGAAATAAACACTTTCAAGGTGTAATACATTAGATCAGTTTTCAACATCTAATTTAGGATTAAATTAATTAAACCCTAGAAAAGCTTATTTCTCTCTGAGGAATTCTGGACAGCGAGCTCAGGCAGTGATACCTGTATCCACTGATGAATCCTGCACCTTGCGATTGACTAGTCAGGCACAGGTCTTTTCCATTGCACCCATTCTTCTATTTTATTAATTCACCTAATTCTCCTTTCTATCATGACTTATTCTAAACCTTGAATGCACAAGGCAGTATCAAGAAGTCTGCAGCTGCCTAGATGTCCTATTCATCTTTTTCTTTTAGAAATCAGTTCAAATTTGTCAGTCACATAGTATCATCTTCCATTTTAAAAGCAGCTTATTCAGGTCTTGCTAAGCCATACAGTTTCATACGCTAGGTGTCAGACAAATTGTATCTGCTCCCCCAAAGCATGCAGATGGGGAAAAGCTCCTCCAGTTCACACATGCACATTTTATTTCCATCGTCCCACATACCTTCTCCTGTTCCACACTACCTTAGTGAAAATTAAGTATCCATCCAGAATCAGAACAAATATCTCTACTTCCCCCTCACCATCGTCTCTGGCTGGAAAGTAACAGAAGTCCGTATGACTTGTTTCAGTTCTTCCCTTACTCCCATTTCCTGATCTCCGAGTGTAAATTCCTTGGCTGATCAGTGGGTTTCCCCATCTTCCACATCCCTGCCCTTTGCTGCCCTTGCTAGGCTAGACCTGCAGCCTTCTTCCGTGCCAACTTCTCCCTTTTCAGGAGGGGAAACTTCCAGGTGATTTCTCCATCTTTGGAAAAATTCAGACCTTGTGTACACTACTGTCCTTAAGATTTCCCTTCCTGATGACTTCAGAAACTAGTTCTCTTAATAGTTTACAGTAATTCTCTTCCCTAGCCCTTCTGCAGCAAAAGCAAACAACTCCTTTACCACCATCAGCAGACCCTTTGTTGAGTTTTGGGGGTGTTCTTTGTTTTGGGGTGGGTTTTTTACCTATACACATATGTTTAGTGTTTACTAAAAGCAAGACCAGAAATTACATTTGCTCTTGTTAGTTCAAAGACAATTTGGGTGGATAAGCCAGAGCACAGTTTGGAGGGTAATGAGGCAATAGGTTTGATACCCAGTTCCCTCAAAAATTTCTCACTATCTTTCAGACTGGAAGTTGGTTTATGAAATGCCACCCACACTTATACTGTTATTTCGTAAAGCTGATACTTAGGGATTAGACACAGACCTCAGCACACACACAGCACCAACACTGAACCTGAACTCCAGCTCGTATCGCATCCTGCAGGGCAGCTCCTATCGTAAGGGAGAGATGCTCGGTGCTGCTCTTCATACTCCACAGCTTGCAGAGACAGGAAAGGTCTAGAAGACACATGCGTGTGTTCTGGAAACTAAGGTTTCCCCATGTACACATACTCCCATTCTTAGTTAAGGTCCAAAGCTTAATTAAGGTCAGACCTTAAAGTCTAAACCACAGTAGTTGCTGGAGTGCTGATGCCTTAACACTTCAACACTGGAAGTTCTCAGACACCAATTAGTTTACGTAGGAAACAGGTGATCAGGAATACTAAGTACGGCATTTTGCCTCCATTCAGCATTAATTCCACACTGCATTCCCACTTACAGCAACATACTATTACTAGGGAGAAATGGAGCACCTGTGTTTTTAAAAACAGTGGCATTACCACTACTTACCTTTGCTTCTGGACTCAGATTTCCTCAGGTATGTTTGGGCAGAGGAAGTCCCAGTTTCCCCACCTGCTTATGCTCCTGATTGAAAGCAGGGGAAGGTCCTTCTTTTTTATTCATTTCTCTGTGTTTCACTTTGGGGTTGGGGGGGCACATGGGCAGGAACGGCTGGTTTGTGTTGCACAGTAAGGGCTGAATGATCTTCGAGTCAAACGACTGCTAAAAAAGCGGATCACTACCTTACAATACTGGTACCATATTCTCCACCACCAGGAAAATTACAGATGCTTTCCAGCAAGGAAACACCTCAACTCTTAAAAATGCTGTCTGCGCTTCCAAAACCCCAAGCTTGTCTCCCTCCCCACCTCCCTTGCTTTACAATAGAAAGACACAACTAATTCCTGCTCTCCATCCACTATGACACTGGAAACCACCACAGTATCTTGCTGTATTAGTTCTGCTGCATTTAACACCAGCAAGCAAAGCTGAGAACTCCTTGTCCTTCATCCTGTGCTAACACCCACACTCACAAAGTTCTGCTGGTACCCTACCTGTTCAATGTAACAAGACAGCACAAAGCGGTTTCCCCCAAACTGCCCTGTAATACCTTGTCCACATTTCTGCAGTTAGTGCTTAGTTGCACCCATCACATAAAGACAGAAAACATTACCTTCCAGAAAATCCCAAGGTTCAACCCCAGTGCAAAATTTCCTGCCATTTTGAGCATCTGTGACAGGAACATCTAGACACTGCTAAGCTTCAAAGGTGAGAGTTGCCTTTTCCTGTATATTTTAAATGCATTTCTTTCGTTGCAGGACAAAGATGACAATCTTGTTAACCAGACCAGCCAAGCGCCAGCTCTTTGCATGCGGCAGACAGCAGTTTATTCCTCAGGTCCTCATTATAATAGCAATGACACTGTCAGCTAGTCTCCATCCTACGAGCTAGACTCCGTCTCTACCCACCGCTTCCCAAACAGGAGAGCTGTCTCACGACGGCACTGCCCGTTGGCTCAGGGCGATGCCCGTGCCGGCAGACCGCAGAGCTTGCGGCGGCACAGCCAGGGGAAGGAATATGCCGCACCGTCAGAAATAGAGCGGCAGGCTGTCCAGGGTCGCTGGCAGGAATTGCACCAGGCAGCTCCAGCTGCTAGCACCGTACTAAAGGCTGCTCGAGTTTTGACAAGACCAGGACTCTGCCCACTGACTCCAGCAGCAGTTAACCTGAGTTCCGACGACACCTACGTGCGGACGATGCAATACAGCAAGTGGCAAACCCCCGTTGGTTCTCCTGATCAAAACTGGAAAGGTAAGGGGATCAATTACATATCAGAACCACATTTTACATCAATAACATTTTACTACATTTTTTTTATTACATCAATGGCTTGAAAAAATTTTATTTGATGTCAGCAAACATTGGAAATCATAGAAAAATGAATTATGTAGAATTTCACAAAGGAATTTACCCCACTATAATTCCTCATACAGTAAAATAATTCAAAACCAAATGTTACTTTTCAGTGGCTAAGCGATTTTATAATGCTATGAACATTCATCACAGTAAGTGTGCTGAATAATAGAAAACAGGCAAAAAAGACATTTAAAATATTACTTACAACAGCATTATTACAACATACTTTCTTTAAAATCCCAACGAGTATTTTATCACTTCAAAAGCTATGCAGCATTTCCATTATATCTGCAAACTTAACCTTAGACATCTTTTAAAATCTTGAAAAAACTTCTTTTAAGCAATCTATAAGCAGTTAACAAAATTGATAAAATCTACATAATGGAATACTATACACTCCAGTATAAATTTTATTTTAGGAGAATATGAATGTAAACACTCATTATTATACAACATGCATAGACTATACTGACCTTCCATCTTCTGAACTGTAACTTTCACTGCAATTGTGCTTTACTATCAACAGGAAAAGCTGCATTAATCCAGGGAGTGGCAGAAAGTATTTGTTTTAGGGGCATTGCACAAGATCACTGATTTTGACTTGCTGAAGACAAGCTGGAGCTAATAAAAATCATTTTTCTGGTTTTTTTTAAAGAGTAAGTATCAGGCCACTCATCACTGAATGGGCTATGCATAATTTTATACAGATTTGAGAAAAACACTTTCAGAAAAACCTCCTACAATATTTTTGCGCTTCATTGACTTGGAGATTTATGTTCACAAATCCAGTGATCAAGTTAGTGTAATGCACTATGTGGCTCATATTTGGTGTGCAAGAATACCAACAGCATATTAGCGATTTAGAGAATAAAAACTGAAATTTAAAGTGACAATGAGCATATTTTAATACATAATGTTTCAGATGCATTTGTACAGGAAAGAAAAATGTTTGTTAGGACATTGCTTTAAGAGAGTAAGAGTTTTACTCTTAGATTAACTATTAAAAAAGTGTTCTAGTGGATATTTATGGGGTCTTCCTGGTTGCAAACTTGTAAAAATATATTAAGAATTCATTATCCCCATTGGAATTAAATATATCAAGACACAACCATTGTGGTTGCACTACCAATTATGGCTACTATGATCTTAAGCATCTGATTGTACATTGTTGCTATATTGTTAAGCACAACTGAGGCATGTATTTTTTCCCTTAGTTATAAGATATTACAAAAATTGATCACTGTTTCAAACCAGTTAAACACGAATATTCAAGTAACAAGGTTGTTTTAATGGATAAGCGAAAAAAGAAGTTACCTAGCACTTTACACAACTACATAAAAATTAAATAGAACAAATGAAATTTGTTTATGCATATGCAATACACTTTTATATCTTTAAGATTTCTAAAGCTAAAACTTAAACTATCATTTTCTTTAACGATACCATATTTTGCACAATAACTTATACTTAGGAGAAATAATTTCCCGTTTTCCACAAAATATATATAATTATGACATTCACATTGATAGTTTAAGAAACAAAATTTAAGTGAATATTCTATCTTATGCAGTTATCTTTGTGGACCCTTCTAATCAGAATGCAACCAGTTGGTGTATCTAATGCTTGACCCATTTAAAAAAAAGAAAGAGAGGGTCTTCACCTAAACAAGACCAAACCATTTAAACTTTCAAAAGCTAAAATGATTTTATCGCATTTAAAAAGATAGTTAAAGAGAATGTAAAAAATGAAACGTTTAAAATACAGTGCTATTCTATTGTATGTATCAACTACAATAAGATAGCAGACAACTGAAAAGTAATAACAACTTTTTTCTTCCTAATATCGTGAATTATACATGTTTCCCCTATCCCTTGGGGATGAAGCCAAAACACAACTTTTCTGATTGCAAGATGGACAGATTTGAGGGCAAAAAATGATGAAAAGTCCTCACAGGTAACTTAACTCGTGAGCAGAAGCCTCTCCTGATGAGTTTCACCAGCTGGGATGGAAGTTCACACAACCCTCTCACACTGGCGAGGACCTGTCTCCGTGCATTGGTACCAGCAGGAGGTTTAATACTAGAGTATTCCTAATGAGCAGCATTGCTTTACACCAGAACTGTCAGCTGAATTCACGGTGCTATTTGCCTGCCTTTAATCCTAATTCACACTGGCTAACGACTAGTGTCCTTTCCCACAAGAGACTCCCGACTCCAACCGGCACAGGACTGAAGGAACATCTGCAGGGCCACCAGCAGAGCTCCCAGTTCACATCAACAGCTGGAGAGACACTGCCAGAAACTTGGCACTACCGGCTTCCAATACAGAGGATAGGGAGTATCTCCCTTCCATCCTCCCATCACCTCAAAGGACCTCTCTGGAGCTACCAAAATGAAACGGCTCAAACAGCTGCAAAGTGGCTGAAACAGGCCCTTTTGGGGCTCCACGCTCTAGCTTGCCCTAAGCAATAATAATAATAATCTGCTCCTTCGCCTGTCTGTTGTTGCTCCATTACTGATGCTGAATTACTTTCCTCACACAAGGCCCAAGGAGACCACCACCTCAGCAGTACATGAGGCTCCCTCCCCTGCTTTTCCCTGGGTTGTGTCTACACTGCAGAAGGTGCAGGCACAGCTGACACTGTCAGCCGGCTGGCATTAGCCGACCTCATGTAGGTACAGCACACAACACGGCACAGCCCAGCAGCTCAAACATCAGCACCAAGTTCACGGACTAGTTCATTTCAGGTTGCATTAAGAGGCTGGTGCCGCAAACTGCTGTGTGCCATCTTGACTTGAGCCCTCTGTAGAGGAAGAGAGGCAAAGGTCCTTTTTTCCGCCTGCCAAGACACCTGGTGGTTTCTTCCAACATCATGAAAATAACCATTTTTAAATGCTTTGTGACTAGTGTTATTTTGCAGCTTTCCACCGGACAAGAAGTAATACTGCTGCTTCTAGCTTCTCTGAACGCTGTCTGCTCGGCAGTCAGCAACTACTGTGTTGAAGGTGCAAAGTCCCTGTACAGGACTTTGAAGAACAGCTCCAGTTCCAGCCAGCTAGAGAGGCCACAGCACAGGTCATCCGAGCAGAGGGCTGGGGATTTGAAAGCTGCATGCACCAAGTATTTGGAAAAGCACCTCTTAGATTTTAAATTGCATATTTTGGTTCAGAACATGAAAGCGATGTGTGCTTCAGAAGGGTTAAAATGGCCAATGAAATAACCCAGTTGTTCTCCATTAAACTTCCGAGAGACCAAAAACTACCTGAAGGTTGAATTTTGTGCTCCAACCCTCCTCCAGACTTCCAGTGGGAGAAGTAGTTTGATGTCTTTGGCAAACAGCACTCTGAAGAGGAATGAGACACTGGGACAGAAAGTGACCTATGGTAGCCAAATGTAAAAAAAGGCACATATTCCAAAAGGAGAGGCACCAGAGAAAGTTGTTTTGACTTAATCCCACAGAGGATCAGGAAAAAGAAAGTTGTGTAGCACTCATTTAACAAGTTACAATGCAAATGCTGAATGCCAGGGGTTAAATAGCGTATCAAATGGTTTCAGGTTACGTATTCCCTTTTGCACTAAATAAAAGCCATTAAAATATACAGGAATAAAATGCTCAATTAGGGAGCTTTCTATGAAGCAAGAACACACAAATACAGTGGAAAGAATTGCACAAACCAGAAGTGTACCGAGTTACGTATACAGCCTTGGACTGACCAAACCTTAGAAATAACATTTCCTATCACTTTGTATTATTCAAGATTGCTTGTTAACATGCCCTGTCATTTCAGAACAAACCTGACACCACTGGCATGTGCACAGGCCTCTCCTTTATAGAAAGCTCACTAATAATAGTGTCATCGTAAGAATACACAGGAAGCGGAGACCACAAGGCCATGCAGCAATATGTAAATATACCCTACGGACCAAGTATTATAAGAACTCCTAATGTGTAGAGTTACTGTGGGGCTGCTAAGGAGCTCCTTGTTTTGCAGGTTGGTCAAAATTTACAGACAGGTGTTACTGGTTCTAGAAATCCCCATGCTTAAGCAGGACGTTGATGAAATGGAGAGCTGAGCTACCTGGGTGCTTTTGAAAGAAAGTGGAGGCAGTATGGAGGAATGAGGGGAGATTAAGGCAGATGTAGCACAGGACTGGAAGCGTTTGCCTTTTTTTGGTAATAGCTGCTTGTCCACAGATATGATGCAGATGGCTGTCTGAGGTTTGCTAATACCTGATATCCTGGATAACACAGTAGTCAACACAAATTGTTCTAGGCTACAGCACCTTCTCACGAAGCAGATGCATATCTGACATCAAGAACAGAAGTAGCCTGGAGGGAAGGGGGAGGAGGGAGAAAAAGGAGACGTTTAGTTTAAAATTGAATACACATAGGCCCTCTTGCATCTCCAAACTTCACCCCAGATCCATGGTACTGAAAGCAACAAAATGGGACAACCCTGGCACACGTGAGGAATTGCAGCAGCTTCCCCTATTCTGAGCCACATTGGGATTTGTTGGAAGTGTAAACATAGAAGAATTAAGACTGGAGTTGAGGCTGCTTTATAATCAACAGCCTCACCTCCCCCCTTCACAAAAAAACCCCAACCAACCAACCCCCAAAAAAGGAACTGTGACCACTTGCTATGAAAACATACTGAAGGGGAAAGCCCAGAGCAGTCAGAGGGCTGACGAAGCTAGGCTGGCAACCAGGCAGACAAGGCATACCAGGGGAGAAAGCACCCGAGGGACTTCAGTATTATGCCAGCAAAGTCTTCTCCTGACTACTGCTGACTGCATCCACCTGAATGACCAGCTGCCTGTGCAAGTGCTCAAGAGTAGGCACTAGCCGCAAAGTACTGCGCAGCTCAGGAGGGACCACGAACCCCCTCTCCTAGCTCACATAGACCACTTTTGTGATAATCCCAATGACATTCCACTTTGCCCCCAGAACTGCTCAGACGGGCACCCAGTCAGCACCGTGCTTATGTCACCTCTTAAGGCAGGAGAACTGCATTTATAGCTAGGCTGAGAGGCAATGCCTGATGTGCTCAGAGAGCATCTACTGTGCGACACCCTTGTGTCCCTTCCTTGTGCATTTTTATAAAAAGCTGCAGACTTGGTAGTTAAAATCCCCTCCATGCTGCCAGCGCCTTCCTCCTCCCGGCTGTGACACATCAGTTCCTACTGTCCAGAATAGGCTGCATCAAGAACCACAAGCCACACGGTGCTAGTGTAAGGCATACACGGTATGTCCTAGCTGGCAGCTCGCTGCCACCCTGCCTGGCTCCTGCCTGTGTCAGCCTCGTGCAGGCAGGTTCTCCTGCATCCCTTACCGCACTGCGGGGCACAGCAAACTGCCTGACTCGCAATAGCTGCCTTGTCTCTAGGCTTTGCAGCTATTCCCACCAGCCTATTATTTGGGTCCCCTTTCCACCACTCAGCACTTGCTCGGCTCCAGCCTGGGTACTTTCCATCCCTAGTTCGGGGATCGCGACTGCTGCCTCACCAGTCATTTCACCAGATCTTGCTGTAATGCCCCCGCTCTCCCTCCTCCTCTGCTAATTTGTCTGGGATCCTCACTGCTCCAGTATCCACATCCTTGGCCACATCAGCACACTCCAGTTTTTGCTGCAACCATTTTCTTCCTATCTTAAGTGAGACTCCCCTTTTTTGACTGTAACTATCAGGAGCAAGGGTGTATTTGAAACCAGGAAGAATCTCAGAGGGCACAGAGAAGAGCAGCTCTGCACTGCCAACAGATATAACTCTACTGGTCTTAGGAAAAGGCAGTGACAAAAGACACCTTTTCAAATGGATGGCTACATACTAGTATCGTTGCTTCTTTGCTCCACTTCTCAATAGGACAATGTCACTCACATCCTTCTGATAAGGCAAGCTTTTTGAGTTTGGTTTTGTTCATCTGTCATACCAGTGAACCTAGTCCCCAGATATAAGCATCTTTGAATAACACATTATTAGGATTTGTGAATTGACGAGGTTCTGCTCTCTGAATGTCTGAATGGAACGTACAAGTGAGCCAACCAGGCTCTTTAGTCCATGTGAGACCAAAATTCACTTTACACTGTTGACTTTGCTTGCATTTAGAAGATACAGCTTTTGTGCCAAGCTGTCTTATAAAATTAGGCCAAAGGGAGTCCTAGATCAGACATTTTTAACATACAAACTCTAGTGGGGTTTTTATTTTGCCAGACTGTGTTAATATTACATTTTTGTAACTAACTTTCATATTTAAACACTCTACAGTCTCTTAGTTAACTTTAAAAACACATTTTCTTTGGAGAAGTGTTAACTCCGTGAAGCTCCATCAAGGAGAGGCCATTTCTAGAATTTCTGTCTTCACAGAAACTGCTGTAAAATCAAGGAAACTTTGTCTCTAGGTAATTCCAGAGGGAAGAGTTTCACCCACTTGCCTTGTTTATAGCTTTCTTCCCTTCCCTCGAGTGAAACCACTCCATTGTCAAGAATGAAAGAGTGAGCTTTGCCTCAGAAGACTGTACAGTCCCACAAAGCCAAACCTAGAACAGCTTGGAGAACTGAATGCAGGGAAAACATCCAAGTGAGATTAAGATGTATGGGGTTTTGGCAGCAAGAGGCATGAAAACGTCCATGTGCTGATGGGATACACATACTGTCAGAGGGCTGCAGATTAACTGTTTTCTTTCCACTTTCATATATGTCTGGAATTCCCAATTCCCAAAATCAGTACAGGAATCTGTATATCCAGAGGAAGTGAAATATGCTCAGATTAAAGATTGTCAAAACCAGCTTGACGAAAGAGTATATATATATACACACACACACACATATATATATCTGAACTGAGCTCAGATTGGGAATTTTATGTGACTTTTAAATTGGATTTACCTCATCTTCCTCTTCGGACATTTTTGTGGAATTATCAGGGGATTTTACAGGCTTCTGGCTATTGGTTCCATTTGTCTCCTCTTTGCCGTGCTCTGCCTCCCACTCCTGTAGAACTTCATCTATGTTGAAACGACGTCGATAATTTACAAAAAAGTTTTTCACTTGCACCACAGATTTGTTTCCAATCACATCAGAGATTGCCTGAAAGTCTCGTCCGTATTTCCTGATTGCTAAAAGCAACAAAAAGAAAACCAAAAGTAATGTGTTATTTCCACAAAGACCACAAATCAGGATCAAGTCACAGCATAAGGATCTGAAGTTGAACTTCTGTCAAGGTTTCAAGCATTTCCCAGATTAATCCAGAAAAAAAAGAAAGAAGTCTAAATTGGACAAGAGACACAGTTAAGGCTAGCCCTGGAGAAGAGAAGAAAATAGAGGTGCAGTAAAGATGGGCAGAGCCAATCTAGAAGACCTGTGTAAATCTGCCTGTACTACTTGAGAAGTTATGCAGGCAAAGCGCATAGCAATGACTCCAGTAGAGTTTCACTTTCTGAAAGCTTGGACAAGCAGAAATTATTTGCAAACATTCATATGGTGCAATTTATATTGCTCAGGGAGGGGAAGGGGGGGGTATTGTTTCCTTGTTCAATTCCGTTGTTTGGGCATTAGTACCTAGCAATGTCAAAATCCTTCATTAGCCACTGAAGGGAAACACATCTCTGAAATGCAGCAGAGTTTTGATTATCATCAACCGAAGTACAGACAGACTTGTTGTGCCATACCTTGCACAGCAAGAAGCTGCTCATCTGTGGTCCAACGTGCATTAAATTTCTGAATGACCTAGACATCAAAAAAAAGTTAGGTAGCTTCATTTACACAAGCAACAACTTTCACTTGTACCTGAGCTCATAAAAACCTCACAAAACCTCAAGGAGTTAACTGTTAGTCAAACTATATCATTCCTTTTTGTGGCAAGAATGTTTTCAACAAAGAACTGCGTTTGGCATCCATTATGTTAACTATGACATACACCATGCCTGTAAGTCATGGTAATACAAAAAGATAGGGAATGCCCTGAGCAGATAACCAAGAGCCACACTCTTCCAAAGTACCTACTTGTTTTTATCACAGACACTCTCTGTAATCTTGGTCAAATTATTTCCAGCATGAGGTACTGGAGTTGGAAGGAAAACAGCAAAAGCACCACGTACCAAGAGAAAGATGGGCCATTAACATCCCCTCCTACATTTCTCAGTATTTAGAGCAAAGCAACTCTCTCACAAGGGCATACAGATACAACACTGACAAAACATGGTATAGCTGGGATACCTCTACTTCTATTAGAAATCACTTTCACATGTTTAACACTGCTCTTACTTTCTTCTAGTCTCCCATTTTCACCACACAACAACAGTGAATACAGTAATGGTCTTGATTCACACCTACAACTAATAGGACGTTGGTCCTAGTTTACTGGCAACACCAACAGCCCTGGTACGTAAACACAGATTAGCATCTATCTCTGCAATAAACAAGGGTCAGAAAATGATCCTACCTCTGGAAGTCTGTATTGTTCTATACCACCTTCAAGTTTTTCTTTGAGTGCGCTGTTTGTCTGTTTGATATTCTGAATCTGAAAAGAAAGTTTCATCCCTTTAGCAATGACAAAAAAACTCTTTGGTCAAGCCTTCTTCCAGCAGCCCCAGCAGGAATCCCACAAGCTCAGTTTCTCTCATAACCTCCCTTTTCCAGAAAGAAAATTTGTTATATTGGAATAAAGGAATGCAGGAGCAGCTGGCACATCAGGAGATCCCATTTAATTTATTCTACTCTATCTGCAAGTTATTTGGACCAAAAACTGCCTCAAGTTCCAGATCTGTATAAAGCCTAGCATAAGAAGAAAGGCCTTGTTCACGGCAAGCAATGAATCAAAGACTGCTAGAGAGCTCTGCTTCTCCCAGAGTGCCAAGAAAAAGGCTTCAGGCCAAAATACCAATTCTATTAAGTTTAATAAAGAGCTTGAGCCAGATCTCTGCTTTAAAAACTGTGAAAATGTTCAGATCTAGGAAACAGACTCGTGTAGTAAACCTGTCTTTACTAACAGATATTTGAAAAACATTTGTTTAAAAGGCAGATCCATCAGGGAAGCAAAAGGTACGTAGGAAAGTTTGTATGATGCCTAAGAAAGAATAAAACAAACGTATCTGCCTGTTCCAAAAGTACCATATGAGAAGGCAAAGAAAACTGACTCCTGCAGACTGAAATCAGATACTGCTGAAACCAACGTCATCTGAGGGAAGTTCACAGCTAAAACATAAGCAACTCTGAACTGCAAGAAACACAAAACACAAAACAAATGTTCCTTCAAGTCAGTGCTATGGACTTTTCCTTGCTTCACTTTATATCTGAAGTAGGCTTGCCCATAGAACTAAAACATAAGAGACATAAAACACAGGGCTGCATTAGCTTGGAGCACAAGGCTAGCAGCTTGTCAATTAAGCCACATAATGATGTGAGTCATGACTCTCAAGCTACAAACTCCTGTGAACTTTGCAGACTGTGACAGGCACTACCACCAAAAGTAGCAGTTATTGAACTATCCCATCCATACCTGTCGTTTGATTGAGACTAATTCCATGTCCAGTTGTCTGAGTACAGTGGTAGCAGCTGTTGCGTTGGCAGAAACGGCCTCCACATCTTCTTGGGAAAGGAACATTCCTTTGGGAGGTTTCCTCTTCGCTCTGTTCTTGGCCTGCGTACTGTGCTTCTCCTTCTTCACCTGAGGAACTGTCTCAGTGGGTGGCACCTGGCAAACAGCAGTCATTTTACAAAACTAGATGATCTTTAAAGGTCCCCTCCAATTCAAACCATTCTGTGACTGTATGATGTTTAGCTGTCATCCAAGGCTGGAGGATGAAAAAGGCAGCTTGCAGACAGGACATTTTTTGCTTTAAGTGGCATGTCATATAAACACTGTCTTATACAAATCTCTCGTTTCTTCTAGGCAGCTTTCAATGTTTACAGAGATACTGGTTGTCTTCTCTGCCTACTCTCAATTTGGGAGACAAGACACCCAATTGTCCGGCAGTTAAATATTCTGGTTATTTTCAAACACTCTGAAACCTGTCTTGCTTTCATCACCAGGCCTGCACACACCAGTTTAACTGAACACCACAGGAACAAAGTAGAGTTTGGAGACAGGGGAAGAACTCAAGCAGAAGAATTTAGATACTTCATTTTCTACATGTCAGACAGGAGAAGGAATAAATCATATTTATTTAAAGGCTAAGGAAAAAGGAGTAAGGTGACTACAAAGTAATTCTTAGATAGTTATGTGGTTTCTTGGAAGCCAAGTTTTCTTGCATAGCACCGATATATCAACTGTTCAATTTAACTGATGCAGTTTTGTCCACAAAAAGAAGTCTCTTTTAGAAAAGGGAACATTTCATACACCACTAATTATTTTTATGCCTTCTGTCTAAAGCAAAGAATTAGGCACACACCTCTAACAAGTAGATTATGTAGGACACTATACTACAGATACTTCAAGAGCACATCTGATTTTCTAATACCAAATCCAATTCTTCCAGTTATTTTCAACTAGCAACTCATACCCAAGATTTACTACCCAGTGACTGGAGCCTGGCCAAGAACATAGAACAGAAGAAAAGTGGCAGGGACAGAAAAAGCAGAGAGGGGAGGCCGCACATCTGAAGTCCTCTACTTGATCACTGCCAGCTTTAAACACATTGGCTTCACTCAGTGCTATTGTTTCCCTCCTAATTTGCAGCTACATGTAGTTTCTACACAGTTTGCAGCATCTGCTCATTAATGAGCATTAAAATGCTCGCATTCAAACCCACAAAAGGCTGAGCACAAAGCCCCATGTAAGCATGAGGCTGTGCCTCCTGAAGACTGGAGGACCCCAGCACAGCTGCCAGCAGATAAAAGCTTGCACCTTCTTCATGGGCTCAATGGCCAGAGCCACACAGGAGCAGTAATGCAGACAATTGCCTGTTCTCAACTTTTTTCTTCCCTCCTTTAGTGCAAAGGACTCCTTGAGAGATGATGCCTAAGGCAAGTCCAGGAGCAAGAGATAACTATTGCTGTTGCAAGATGGATACCCTAGTTCTTTTTGCAGAAGGGAGTGGTGAGCAGGAGAAACCAGACTGGTTTAGCTATGAACAAGTGAGGTGAGCTCTGCACTTCGCTTCGGAAGCGGGCACTTTATAACTGAGCCGGGTAAATTATTCAACATGGATAGACATTTCAGATTTATTCATATTTCATCTACATACAGAATTTCATAGGATCATGCAGTAATGCCTCACAACAGGTTCAAGCTGTAGGCTGACCAACACGCAATGTCTGCAGTGCAAATATCCCAGAAGCCTCAACATTACGAAAAAATTAAAGCAGTTTCAAATGATTGTTTTACACAATGTGAAGCTCTTTTGTTGTGGACAAGAAGCCAGAGCTCCAGCAGAACAGTTTTTGACAGCTCCAAACACCTCTAGGCCCTAGTGATATTGCTCAGGCTCTGAAAATTTGAGCATCTACCCTATATTGGAAACTCTTGCTTTCCTGGCCACACACATCTGTCTGTAGAAATAATTCATGAAAACCAGAGAGAATTAAAATGCAGGGATTTAGCAGTGCTTCTCTGAACTAGATGAACTTTAAGGTCCCTTCCAATCCAAACCATTCTATGATTCCATATTGCCACTGCTATCCAGCACACTTCAGTCTTACAAACCCCTTAATACAAACAAGGTTCCCTTCCTCAGATTTTACAGTGTAAAAAGAAAAGACCAAGTTATCTCAAGCCATGTAAAAGCAGAGGATGAAATGGGAGGCATTTCCAGGAACAGGGAAGATGTGGAAAAAGCAGCCCTAGTTCATGACCTCAGTATTATGGAGTCACTATCTGAGGAAACCTGAACAGTTGCACTAACACTGAAAGTACTTAAAAAAAAAAAAAAAAAAGGGAAGATTCCCCCTCCAATGATCCCCAAAAGAGGAAACAAATGAGAGATTTCAGATACTCTGAGAAATCCCAGTATTACTCGGCAAGTCATACAGTAACTGACATGTCTCAGAGCTGGAAAAAACATCTCTGCAGGGTTGGGACAGGGAGGTTCTTTACGGTAAGAGTCCTGGGCTTAGCGGCACATCACCACCCCTGCGTGTCTGACCACGTCATTAAAAGAAATGTAACGATCAAGACAGAACATATCCCCCTCCTGGACACCTGCACTGTCTCAAGGCATCTTCAATCAGCCTCAGGCTGAGGTACTGCAAAATCAAATCAAATTAACCCTGAACAGGCTATGCAGGTTGTCAGCTTCATTTTACCCACCAGTACAATCCCTGTCCAGAGGAGCACGCACAAGGCTGCCCACCATTGCATACACAGCCAGACTGCACATGCTCCACGAGTTCTGGTGATCTCTTTCAGATCAGTTGAAGTGCTACGGCCTCTATTAGTGGGGCAGGGAGGGGCACACAGCCTCCTCCCATACAAGACTTTCTACAAAAATGTCTTGATGGCAGCTATCAGCCATCTGCTCTGGTTTGGCCTTACAGAGGCAGTCCAGTTGGTGAAGAACTACCTTTCCCTTTTCTGCAGCAAGTTCGGAGCATGCCAGCACGGTAGGGAAGGAAGCAGTAATAAAGGGGATTGAAGGGAGTTCTCCTACAGATGCAAGCTTTCAAAGAGCTGACTGAAATTGAAACTTGAAAATTTATTAAAATAATGAGAAATGAGATGATAGTGTTAATTATTTACAAGATACACTGGAGCACTGCAGAATGCAGCTGCAACTTAGCCAAGTGAGAACTGTTCCAGTTTGGGTGTTGCTGAGACTTCTGAGAATTCAGTGTCTTGCAAAGGTGAACATGAGCGGCTTCAC
This sequence comes from Aramus guarauna, assembly GCA_013400195.1. Lineage (NCBI taxonomy): Eukaryota > Metazoa > Chordata > Aves > Gruiformes > Aramidae > Aramus > Aramus guarauna. The sequence goes on along the minus strand of VXBL01006297.1, from coordinate 754,075 downwards.
ACCCACTCTGCTCCTAGGAAGTTATCAGGGATGGAAGTAACAGCTTTTCTGGAAAGTCTAGAAAGCACCCTGGCATGGGTGAAGAGACTAAAATGCCATGATTTTTCAGTTATTTACATTCAAAATAATTTATTAGAGGAATTAATCTCACTGACAGTGACTGACAAAGCAGCTGCTCTAGGCCCATGTTTTTGTCTGTGTGCAATCACATTTTTAAATAATTCTAGTGGGGTTTTCCCCACATATACCCTTTTTAAAAAATAATTTAAAAAATTTGAAAGAGAATGACTATGGGAGAGAGATCAGGCTATGAGAAATCAGGAAAAGGAAGTACTTCAAGGAGAGAAGGTCTTTAGGGTAAGCATCTTCCTGTAGCACTCACACACACAACCCACGCTGCTGCTGAGCAGCAAGGCTTTTTTATTTAGTAACAGATAACCAGCAGGTTATACACATGAAAAAGTATACACTTTCCTGTTAAGCATTACAGACTAGGTTTTCAAAATTGTTGTATTCGTGTGGCTCTATCTTTATCTAGAACTGTATGCCCACTTAAAATGAAATATTGAAGTGAGGTCCAAGTACTACTTTTTAAGTAGACAAAATATTCTGTGTGCAACAACAGGTTACAGCCCCTCTGCCAGACAAACTGGCCACACAAAAGCTTTCTCCTCTATTCACCACTGTAGTTGCAATCCTGGTGCCACTGAAACCCTCAGAACTATTGCTGAGGATTTCAGTACATCAGGAATTTACCTTAGAATCTAAGGTGTAAACAAACACACTCTCACTAGTCTACCTAGAACAGATTAAAGGACACATTTCCCCTCCACCCAGCCATCTCAGTGGGGACATAAGTGCTTCTACTCCATCTTCATACAGTTAGGTTGATTTAAACTGTCACTGAAGGTGGTTCAAGCTAACACAACCAACCTTGAACCAAAGACACTAGAAACATTCATACAGTGCCTTATTATGGCATGGTAAAGTCTTAAATTTCCCCAGTTCCATCCATAGCAACTCATTTGTCTATACTTGTCTTGATCTAAGAATAATTCTGAAGACAATTCTTCTTTTCTTGTATGACAACTATACAAAGCACAAATAGAGAAAATTAGATACTGTCAGCTTCTACATGAAGTAGCTAGTAAGTAAACACTTTCATTTGTACAGTGGTAAGAAAAGAATTATACCTCCTTTTTGCTCTCTTTGTTTTGTTCAACTTCAATATCAATAGGGTTATTTCCATTTGCTTCCTCCATTTCATCCTCACTGGAAAACAAAAGCAAACACTACTGTATTATTGGCTCTCTTTTTCTATAAATAACATGCTAAAAGAAATGCATGGATGCAATAGCAAACCCAACAGCTTTCCATAGTTTTATGACCAGGATGGTTTTTTAGGGGCTTGGAGGGGTGGTGGTGGAGGGGTATTTTGGGTTATTTGTTTATTTGTTTTTGTTTTAAGTCAAGGAATTCTTAATTGTAAAGGTACTAGGGACTACTTATTGTAAAGAAAGACTTCTCAGTAGTGCACTTAGGCAAAATGAAGGCAAGATACATGAAATTGATTACACAAGTTATCTTTTAAAGAACATGGGACATTGAGCATTTTAACTTTAGGCAAACCAAGACAGAAACAAAGACATAGAATTACAGCAAATAGCTAAAACATGGATTTCATACAACTCCTTAACATTTAGCAAAATAGACATGCACAAGATGAACTCCCTCAAGAACAAGCATAAAAAATGTTTGGAATTTTTTTTTTCCAGTGACAGTCTCACATTTCATTCACCCCTGGAAAAGAAAAAGAGGTTATCAGTTACAGAATAATAATAGGCATGAAATCGAGGCCATATTGAAAGTGACCTTGGCACACCTGGCCAGTTTGGCTTCATTGAAATTTTAATCAGACATTAAATCAAATATATTTTCACCATTTAGAATTTTTGTACTGTACACAACTAAAGTTAATTGCACCATTTGGGATGATGCCCAGAAACAGAAGAAATAAGCTGACCTAATCAAAGCGCTTTTTTTCCTTTTTTTTCTTTTTTTTTTTTTTAAATCAAAAGAATAAACGTATTTTGTCCCATCAAACTTTATAGCCTGGGATGAGGAACTTCAGCTGGTGCGGGTACGTCACAGTGCCAGCGCAAGGCAGGGCTGTGCAGAGAAACCTCAGCAGAACCTGTGCTTCACTGCTGAGGTGCTGTAGCCAACCAGGGTGTGTTCGCACAGGAGCGGGGGATATCAGGCGCATTGGGTGCTAGCGAGCACGGCTGCGGTACCGGCACTTGCTCGTGGCCATCTCCCTGCTGCAGGGACATCCTGCGCGGACATACCCTAAGGAGGAATGTACTGCTGGGGGGCTTGAGCTAGCATCCATCTCCACGAGAGCAGTCACTTCTGCAAGCCATTCCTGCTCTCCCAAGCTGCTGGGCTCACCAGCTGATTCACAAGATATTTAGTTTGTGTAATCACGATTCCAGGGAATAAACTCACAAGCACCCCTTCCCAGAGCTGCACACATAAAGCCCCCTCGCATACAACTAAGAACAGATACTGAAAACCTGGTCCCAAAATGCACTGGGAGCTATTTTAGTGACAATCTGAGGGGTTGGGGAATTTCCCTGCCCAGGCACAGAAGAGATATAGCAGTATTCGAGCGAGATACCTGAAACTGACTCTTCTCTTAACCTCATCTCCAAAAGAGCTTCCTTGTGTTCTCACCTAGGTTCAGATTTCAGCCTTTCTGCAAAGGCTAAACCTCCCCAGGGCTTTGCTGTGCTCATAGTTTGCTCTTCTATTCCAGCAAGCTCCCTAGACATGAGCTAGATCAAAACCCACCGATTCATTTCTGCAGTTTTAGACACTGATCACTATTAACTGAAGAACATTTCTGAAGTTTTGCGAACACCCAATGGCACAGTACAACCTCAAAATCCGGGAACCCCAAACTCACCCAGCTTTGCTTCCACACCCCACAGGGCCGCCCTGACAAATCTTACGGGGGTGTGGGGGTTTGACTGTTTTGCATAATGGAGGGGAAGAAGGGAAATCAAACATCAAGCTGATGGCCTGGTGCTTAGCTTGCTGCAGATGTAAACCAAATTACGCATTTCCAATCCAGCTGCCTTACTCAAAGGTTACAAAATTACAGCACATGGCAGCCCATACAGTTCTTTCCCAATCACCAGATGGTCTGAGGTGCTGCTTTTCCCAGCAAACAGGCACAGGTAGCAGAGAGGTGTATTTCCAAATTGCAGTAATTTCATTTATGAGCACAGAACAAAAAAATAGAGAAGTAGTATTAAAAGATCCTAAACTACATAGTACAAGACAAACACATACTCCTTATCAGATATTTCCTTCTCCCCTCTCCCAGTTAGTAGAGAAATAAAAAAGTAAAAAAAAAAAAAAGCAGGATAGGGAGAAGAAAAATCAAGACAGCCTTTGCAGAGAAAGGAAAAGAATGGAATGGAAAAAGAGGCTCAGGTCAGAGAAAGCCAATAAAACACTGGACAAGTTGGCTGGTAGTATTCTCCCTGGCCCTGCCTGTTCAGCAAGTATTGTTGACCTAATGGAGAGATGGGAGAGGTTGAGTGAGTCATTGGTGTAGTACAGCTCAACCCTGGAAACACATTTCTTCCCTCTTCCCAAACAGGGCTTGCTCATATGCGCTGGAGACAGCAAACAGCTCCCAGGAAGTGCTAGTGCAATTCCTTTGAGGGAAAAGCTTTTGCAGAATTTTGCCCAATTACGTTAGGAGTCTTCCAAAGCCAGGCACACCTCAAGTTTGGTCTGCAGAGACATTAACTGCATTTTTGAGCAGTTTGAGAAGACACCTGCATCAGGCAGATGGCGTTGCTGCTGTTCAGAAGGGTTTTTTCTTTCCCCACAGACACCTGAGGCCACCGCATTTCTGAGGCTGCCAACTCCAGAACTAGGCAAAGTCACCAAGTGGCAGATCTAACTATAGAGATACTTCTTGCAATACACACAAGGCCACCAGCTGGCCTACCTTCAAGGGCTTGCACGAGGATCCAGGAGGGTCAACTTGCAGACAAAGCTGCACAAGCAGGAGTTGAGCTCATCTGCTGAAGCTCAGTGGCTAGGGACCTCCCAAACACCAGCACCCTCACCCAACTCCTAATGCACCCAGCACTCCTCAGGACACCTTTGCCAGAGAACTCAGGACGAGTTCCCCTGTGCTACCTTCTTCTCAGTCAAGCAAAAACACAGCCTTAACTTCATCTTTCTCAGGGAACAGAGCTTGTCCTGACAGCCTTATACCAGTAACAGCTTTCTGAGTAAAAGGCAGGGGAAGGGTCTGTGTGTGCGTACGCACAGGCTGAGGGGTGTTGCACTGCAGCCTGTTCGCCATCAGGCACATGTTCTCACTCTACTGAGCATCACATGGAGGAAATAAAGGCAGATTTCTAGCTCTTTCATGACTTCCGTTTACTGTCCTGCTTATTAGCTTTTCTGGCTCTGCTAACAACAGTGCCAATCAGCTTGTAAACAGTTTTAATTTCATTTTCTCCTCCCTCAAGCAGTATCAGAGCAAAAGCTTACAGAGTGATAGGACAGTGACCGCTGTACTAGAGGGCAATCAGGAATTGCACAGTGTTGGAAAAGGGAGCACACCTAATTAAAGCCGACAGAATCCTTTTGGCTTTAAGCAAAGCAAAACATGCAGAACAGGGAAGAGGGGTGGGGAAAGAAGGTGTGGTACCAGGAAACATTTTGGGGAAAATCCTACATCTAGTTTCTTACAAGCTAACAGGAATCTCTGAGATCGTCTAAAGAAATCAGTGTGCGTCAATACACAGCCTTTCTGCTTGCAGACCTACCTTTCCTCACGTTCCCTTTTTTGTTTACGAGCATGACGGTCCATCACGCTAGTTTTAGTCCTTGTCTTCTTCCAGGAGTAGTAAAATTTCACCAGGCTGGCTATTGATTTGTCAGGAAGCTGTAAATTAAACATGTATCCTTTTATATGTTTATATGTAAAGTATCCCCAGGAGTTCACATACAATAGGTCTGGTTCTGTCAAGGAACATCTGATCTCTCTACGTTGGATTCTCTCAAAGGCTCAAGCAAGGCAGTTCGGCAGCCTTTCCAAAAAAGGATTTATGGGGGAGTGTTTCAGGTTAGTGCCTACTATTTAGGACTTCAAAATCTCTAAAGAGAATCTCAGCAAGCCTCCACCCACCAGCCAGGTAGCTGGTTCCCTTCAGAATAGAGGAACATAGCAAGAGCAAATCCAAAATGGGGCCTTGAAACAGAGATAACAGTTTTAAAAGCCAACACAGGCATGTGTAAGCAACTGCAGGAACTGCTGAATTGCAGGCTACATCACAAGCGTATCTTTGATGTTTGGTTAAAAAGGCTTATTCACACCATTCACATGATGAAGTCTATTCAAAGGTCTCAACAAAAGAGGTTTTCAAAAGGTGAAACATTACTGTATGGTGAACTGAGGAAACATGAGTCTTGGAATTATTTTTTTTTTTGTCCTCTTCCACTAATGTCATTGCCCTGTAGCTATGAATGAAAAGTCTGCCTCCAAAGCTACATTAAGACTAATTCTCTACTTCTGAGGTACTGTGCATGGATGTTCTTACGCAGGACTTCTACAAGGTAAAAGGCCAGCCTTGCTTGCTGAATAGAACATGTTTTAGAAAAGTGTCTGATTCAGCTTGGAGGGCAAGATGGGTGGGGAGGAAAACAAAACTGTGAGCAAGAGCCAGATCTCTCTTATTCAGATACCGCAGTTTAAGTCTTCACTTGGGATAAGCCTGGTTCTCAGACTGCTGGTTGACTTTAGGTCCTGAAAATGGAGCACACCAGAACTACCACCCTGGCTCACAGCTGCACACAGGTATAAATCCATCTGCGCTGGCAAAGCACAAGTGCTGTGTTGATGGTGTGTTGCCAATAGCCATGCAGCAGGCTGGTACACTGGAATTAAAGAGTTCCACAGAACAAACTTGGGGACAAGGCTGTTCATGACAAACATCCACTTGGCTACAAAGACATGGTAAGAGTGCCAAAATATCAGAACCGGCTCCGGTAAATAACGTAACTCACTTTTCATTCTCTGGCTTTGATGATTTTTTCCCCTCAGTTCCAAGTTGCACTGGTGCTAATGGGGCAGCATATATAAACTAACAACTACCATGCTCCCAAGCCATTGATTCCTGTCCCCTGCTAAACACAAAGCTTCATGTCATTTAATTCCTTTCGTGCAGAATGGCTTTTCTGGGAACAACAGTAAAAAAATATCATTACCTAGGGAACAGTGCATGAGCTTGGCATCCCTGTATTGGAATGCACTTCACTCAGGGACAGAGTCATGCTTCTGCACATAAACCAAATAGAGAATTTCTTGCTTTGGCGTTTAACCAAGCAACAGCACAGGCTTTATGTTCTCCTTCTCTGCGCAGGACATTCCCCTTCCCTTTTTTTCCCCCCCTATTTAAAACCAGAGGAATAAAGAAGAAAAAATAGCTTCACCCTTCAGGACTCCACAACTCACCAGGCTGTCTATATCAGCTGTCCACAGTATGTGCAAGCCCTATCATCTGACCCAAGGGAGTGGGAGACCCTAGGACTCCAACATTTGGAAATGAACACCAGTGAAGGAACATTCAAAGAGGACACGAGAACAAGCCTCTTCCGGCCACCCTTTTGAAAGGGGACCTGGCAGTTTTCCTTCACACCCGGGAAGCAAGCTGCCTTTCACTTTTCAGTGGGATCAGCAACACAGACCTTCACAGGTGCTTTAAAGAGTCTGAGCAGACTGCAACAGCCTAGGCACACTTCAAAGGGTCACAACCAACTTAACCAGGTCCTGCTGGAACACTCGAGTGGCACTTTACTGAAGGAGAGCAAAGAACAAAGTCTGGTTCCCACCCAGGTGATGAACCACTTGAAGAAACTCTCAATATATTAATTAATAAAAAATTTTACATCCCATCCTCTCCCTCCTTCAAAAAAAGAAAACTGCACACACCCCAGCAGTTCCCTTTCAGGCAGAAACCCACCCTTGAAGTTTTCCATCACGGTTTACAAAAAAAAAAAAAATCACTACCAACCAAAAGCAACGGACTGAATGGTTGCAATGATGTATAAACTTCCACCACAGCATCCACTGACAGTCCCAAATCACATTAAGCACAGACTTCATTGTCAAATAAAATTAATTCCTAAAAAGCAGGCTGTAAGAAAGGAAATCAACTTTGCACAGAGATGATCTTTACTCTGTGTGTGGTTGGGCACGTGTATAGACCATGCCTGAACTCCAGCTGAGACATACACACTACCATAGCGCAGAGGACTGAAAACTATATTTTGCAACCAAAAAAATTACACTAAGTTTATTCTGAACCAGTAAAGCACTTCAGGAAAACACTTCTACAGAGACTCTGGAAACAATGTTGTTTCTTTCTATTCATGGTAGTATTTTTCCTCTAACATCCCCTTTGGCCTGTTCTCTCCCAAGAGCATTATTCAGGAGTTCAGCACAATCAGCACTGAAGATGACAGTCCAATGGCCTGTTCTGCTTTTCTATTCCTCTGACACCACTTACCATCTGCTGGATCCTGTGAAAGGTTTTCCCATGGAAACTGAAGGCCTGTTCAAACAAGACCTTGTCTTCCACTGTCCACTCATCTGGGAATGGAGTAAAGTTTGGCAGATCTGCCAAAGACTTCTCGATGTTGTGCTTGTGCCAAAACAGCATCCCAAGGGCCTAGAAATAACAAGGACACCAAGGGGACAATTGTAATCACAAGAAACATTATTATATGCATGCGAAGGGAGAGCGCTATAGCATTTTTCTCAGACAACACATTAGACAATTTTAATTTTCAGCTACATCAGGCACTTATCTGTGTGCAAGAAACCTGGAATCTGACCCCCCATCCTGCTAGGTTTTGAAGACGAACTTGAAATTTATCCAAGCCACACAGTAGTAACGTAATAAGAGGAGCATCAGAAAGGGGGAAGAGGAAAATTGAAGAAATTACTCCAACTTTAGTGATTGTGGTATGCACAGGGAAGCTAAGCAAAGACTTGGGAAGACTACCTAAAAGCTAGGCTGGACTAAAGGAAGCTTCTTGCCAGTGCTAAACTGCCATCATTTTCCATGCAATCGGGAGGATGACTTAGTTGACTCGGGAGTTTTATGGTTGTTTGGGGGCTCTTTTTTTTTGGGGGGGGTAGAGGTGGCGAAAGGGGGAAGGGATAAGGGAAGAACTGGAAGAAGGGAAGGCAGAGAGCATGCACAACCTTGACTCGCTGCTAAGATGTCCCTGGCCCAAAGGAGGCACAAGTCTCACTCATTTTGGGGGCTGCTCATTTGTTCCTTTCAGAGATGCCTCGTTTCACCGTTGCAGTCTCCAGTTCTCAGTTCCAGAGACAAAATGCATGCACTGCACTTCACCACCTGCAAACTGCCCTCCTCCCACCATCTGAGACCTTGGCTCCCAGCCACCCCTCTCCCAGGGGTGCGCAGCTCCTTTGCGTTATGACACATCAGTATATCTGGCATGCCAGTGACCACCACAAGTCATTTTGGGAAGGCCTGACTCTGCAGAGCTAGAAACTAGCCTTTCACAATGCTGTAAAGTGAAAACAATCCCTAACATGCTGAGTAAAACATCAGAGTAACCTGCTTGACATATGCAAACTCAGCTCAGGTTTCGCAGCCACAGTTACCCTCATCTAGTAGTTTCGCCCTGGCTGCTCAGAGGTACAAAATCCCTCCAACTTCGGGGTTTCCCCATTGTGCTCTGCTATGCAAAAAGCAGTTCCTTTATGGGATCTTACTCCCCTGAGATTCTGCAGAGTATGCGTATAAATATTAGTGTTATCCAAGACCTTGTCCTGACCCTGCTGTCCTCTCAGTGCTGCCTAAGCGCCCTGTCCTCCGTTTTGCCACCATACAGAACATGAAGTAGTCTTGATAGCAGCACAGTCATTTGAGACGTCACAGGAGCCACACTGCCACTTATCTCCATCCGCTCTGGTCAGCGCAGAGCCAAAGAAACTATTTTGCAGTCAGGAAGAACTGAGTTTTCTCTCCCCTGCCATCCCTTTCAGCTTCAGGTATGAGCTGTACCAAATATCCCTGTGAGAAAGCAAGGGAAAAACAAGGAGGGGGACATTTTGGGAAGGTAGGGTAGTGTTAAATACCACTAAGGTAGCAACGAGGACTGAGGGGACAGCATCTTACACCAAGCAAAAGACAAACCAAAAGGTTTTCCTTATAGGCTTAACAGGAGAGCAGTATTCCTCCTCCACCACATGCTGCCCTAGGAGAGCTCTGCACAGCTTTTCCAGTCTTCTTAGTCCCAGGGCACCTGACAGAGGCTGGCAGGAGAGCACAGCGAGCAGCCAGACTTGCTGCAGCGCTCCCAAAAGCCTGTGACTGCTACGGCTCAGCACAACCACCTACTGCAGTTTGCCAACACCAGCTGAAGCAGACTTGCCTTGCCAGAGCTCCTGAGCCTGCCAGAGCCTGCCCTTTGCCCGCCCTCGAGCTGGCAAGGCTGCAGGGACTCCCACCAGCACAGGCCCAAGCCTCCAGCCACCATCCAACAGCGGCAGAGCCAACAACGGGGCACTCTGCCATGGGCAAGGGGAGGGAAAGGACAGAGATATGGGAGCCGTGCACCGTGCAGATGCAGCCAGCTGGACGGGAAAGCCATTGGGCAGAGGAGTGCCAGTGCATGGCCCAGCCGCCTTGACAGCTCAGCACTCCCTTCAAACTGGTCTTAGTCTGGAAAGGTAGGTTTTAGGCAGGGGACACAGATGAAAGAACAGGAATCTCTGACTGTCAGCAAAGCCACCTGAACAGAAGTCCAAAGAGACCGGCTGTCAGGGGGATGCACATGTGGGAAAGGGCTGCCCCAGCTAGCAAAGCCCAGAGACAGTGGCCAAATGCTAAAGCGAGCTCTGACGGGCTTCCAGGGAGACCGTATCAGCTTGTCCACAGTTATCCAGCCAACAACTCTGATGATACCTGCTGAAGAGACAGTGTCGCTTGGTGACACAACAAAGCGTCCTGATTTGAAAGCCTTAACGTGTGTCCCTATAACACAAAAGGAGTACGTGCCTTTTAAAGCAATACAAGATAGATCCTCTCCAGTTACTTCCTGGAAGTTCCTAGCATAGCTCTCTAGGAACTCATAAATGACCTGGGAGACATGTTTAACTCCAGAGTATTATGCGAGTATTATATTATTCCTTCCTAGGGAAGGAATGAGAAAATTTTTTAGAAGGAGGGACATTTTTTCAAGTTGCTTAGCCACTTTACATCCAGCTGTGGTGAGTCCCATAACTTCTGTACACCAAAGTGAGAAATGGGGAGAAAGACTCCAAGGAATGAGTGGGAGGTCTGTATTTCCAACATTAAAATGAATGCAAATCTGTTAGCCAAATTTAAGTTTTTCAAAACACAAGAATTCAGTGGTTTTATTTAAAAATCGCACACTTCATTTTCATCAGTCTTCTGGATCAGTCCATAGTCTCCAAACAACACTTCTCCACTAAAATAATTAAATCCGTTTTTATTACCCTGAGATCATATCTTTTGGTAAATATTACCCACAATATCCAGTAATAAGATATACCCACCTTCACTGAAGTAAGCTACCATCCTTATTTTCATTTAAGTTTGCAGCCTTTTGGTGCTTTTGTGTTCCTTTTATTGCTGTTTTCAGCTCTTAGAAACTGTAATTATCAAGTCTGATCATTCCTGGGTTTGCTGGAAATTTTGCTGGCTACCTCAACTTCAATGTTCTTGTTCCACACTGAACAACCACTGAAAGTCTGACTCAAAGATGACAGCAGAGTCATTTAAACAGAAACCCTTGCCCATCAAATCATTGGTTTCTATGCTCATGGCTTTTTGCCTGAACAATTTCATAAACTTTCAAGTTTTCATATAATCCCTTTGTAGGAGAGTATGTAACTTGCCAATACAGTAAATCATGAGATTCCCCACCTTCCTTTCCGGGCAAGTATGAGTATATGAGGAAACTCCACAGAATTCAGAAAAGCTTCCCAGGCACAGGTCTACTCATCTTCCCAGATGAGTGTTGAAATCAATGTTAGTTAACATAGGGAAGATTAGTACACAATCCTAGAGCACGTGAAGTAAAGAAGAGGTCTGCTCCTCAGACCATGATTTCCAGCCCTAGACTAAAGGCACTGGCTAACCTCAGGGACTGCTGGTAAAGTCGTCCACTGCTACTGCACCGACATCTGAGGTGCTCATTTATGAAATGCAAAATTATTTGCAGCATAGTTTTAAGGTAAATAACTGTAGATATTGGCTTGCCTCAGAAAAGCATACGATGGTTCAATAGCTCATTAATAACCGCCAAGACATCCATGAAGCAGAGATGGAGCAGTCAACTGGAAACTGCAGTACAATCAGGCAGCTGTCCAAAGACAAGCCACTCTTTTTAACATTGTTTAGGGGTTCTGAAAGCGTTCAAGAGGTAGTCACCATAGGAAGCATAATACTCATGGCCAAACCCCATTAGAAATTACAATGGTTTTGTTTTTCCTCTTTTGAGTCTTGATGGAAAACTAAGGGTGAACTCCATATCCCCAGAGCACAGGTTACTATTAGGAACAGTCAGTTTTGGGAGAAGTAGGAGAGGAGAAAACACAGATGGTACAGAAGTGAAGCAACAGTTCTAGGCAGTTGCTTTAAGTCATGATTTAAAACCTGCTGAAAAAGATTATTTTAAAATAAAGTATTCAAAGGGTTGTTACCTGCTCCATATTGTATCCATGCTTCTCTTTAGCAATGGCAATATATTCATCCACTGAAAAACAAAGAGAAGGCATAAGAGCATTTCATATAAAGATCTCATCCTCCTTTCCTCTTTCCAGTCTAAAACCCAGTCCTGCAGCTGCGACTTCAGCCATGGTCATTGCATCCTCCACAGAGAACTCTCATGAATAGCTGCTGTTTTCAACAATTCGGGAAAGGAAGGAAACAAAAGAAAAACAACAGTCACCAGACAAACTACTAGATATTTTCCTTAACAAGCCTACACGATGCATGATATCCAATCCAGTTCCGTATAATGTTTCGTAAGTTGTTCACCAAAACTATAGACATGACTGTCTCAGATACTTTTTGTGGTGGGGGTTTTTTGTTGGGTGGTTTTTTTGTTGTTGGTTTTATTTTTTGTTTTAAATTCCCCAAAGCAGTTCTTTTCTTAAGAACAAAAGTCCCCAGACACAATCCATATCTTCCAATACTGCCATACTCCTAGCATTGCACAACCGCTGTAGATATCTTGGCAAATTTTTCAGCCCTTATGCCTCAGCAATTTTCATCTTGGACCAAACCCCACCTCTATGTATTAAGCCCCCATGAGCTTTTAACCTTTACAATGTAAAGAGGAGTTATATTTTGTATAGATGGGACTAAAAACCCAAATGTGTCTTTCAGCATGAGTGACTCAGTTTACATTATATCCAACAGCACCCATTTGAGAGGGCTGGATCAAAGTCAGTGCCAGTGGTTGTGGTCTGAAGTCTGTGCCCCTGTGCTTGGCCATTATTAAATGGACTGTAATAACAACATTGGGGGGGGGCACGGGGGCTAAAAGGTGAGACTCCTGCTTTACCTAATGGAGTGGAAGTTGCTCAGAACATTGGCTGTCTATAGGATCCTCAACATGCTAGTACTCTGAAAGACTTAGAACTGATACACGCAGCCACAATTCTCATTCTTCTATAAATTTTGGACTTCAGGACAAGTCACTTAGCAATGAACTCAAAGATTACTTCCCCTTCCTTCTCTGTAGATAACGAGAGAGGGATGCAAGCAAATTCCTGTGCTAAGCACCCAACTCATGCAGAGCATGCACGACACCTCCAGAAGGAAATGGTTCTGTGCGCACTGTGGCTAAGGAAGCCACATTTCCCACAGTTTGGGCCTCACAATTACCTTAAGCTTTCAAATGTGCTTCTCCCATTTTTTCTGCCTTTATGGACTCTCACACAGAGTCTCTGGTGTCTAATAGCACAGCATTTCTTAAAGCCTTTCTTTCAAGCTGGGACACTCCTCAGTTCTTCCTTCAGCTGAGCAAACTAAGCAATGAACTGAAGAGGTATTGGGAAAACACAGAGGACAGATCAGAAAATGCACAGCAGGAGAGCACCAGCCTCTTATTTTCAGCTTGTCATCAATACAAAGAAATTAAATCTAGGTACTTAAAGTAGACATCCCATCTTACTAGACAGTATGACATGCGATACCAGTGCCATGGAAAAGTCTATGAGAATATTAGTACAGCCACATGTCGTGGCAGGAGAAGAGCATGCAGTAAATACAGGCACAGTTCCACGTTAGCAAGGACATTCCATGAGGTTCTTGTTCGTCCAGGCTCCCACCTGCACACAAGAGGGACTCCCAAGAGGCTGACGAACCTGTTTGTTGGACAGTGTTGTGGATACATTCAGTAAAAGTTTTATTAGCCCTTAGAGAAGGGTATAGCTACAACCATTCATTTGCACCTCTGCAGCCCAAATACATCTGCCTCCCCAAGTCAACAAATTGTTTTTAAGGACCATGCTGAACTGGGATGAAAACTATCCCTTCTCGCAAACAACCTTTTCTTGCATAACAAAATAGTTGCACTGACAGTGGAGGTGACAGGGACAGTGATAGAAAGTTCTTAGGCTGAAATTGCTGCATTGGCTAATGGAACATCCTGAGGGTTACCGAAGGGTGGGAACCTCAGAAATCAGCTTTGCCATGAAAAAAAACACTTTCAAAGCCACACCCCAAGAGGAGAACATGATCCAGGAGAACCACACAGGGGAACTGGGGACTGAGAAGGGAACTGCCCCCTTCCTACACACCACCCCTTCCCTCCACACACCAAACAGGACAGGGAACATCACTTGGATGTGGGCAGAAGAGTGACTTCAGATGCTTCCAGACTTTCTAACCACACCAAAACCAAAGGCTGACAGGAAACGTTAAGCACAGCATTTACCTGTGCTTCAGCTAAATGCTCTCAGCCTCCTTGGGATAGGTATTGCACATGCAGTGTTATGTATTTTGTCTAAGGGGGAAGTGAAGAAAGGGGGAAGGAAAGGAGTTGAATTCTCTAAAGTCCAAGACTGAATTAAGCTCTTGAATGCTAAGTACTGCTGCATTAACTAGCTTGCTTTCACTGTGGAAAGATCTACAGTTCCTGATTTGACTTCAGCATCTTATCCTTTAATATATACAGAGAAGAGATGAGGTCGCTCTCCTTTCCAGCATATTACCTTTCTTATGCCAGATGCTATAAGCGATGAAAACATACTTCCTCCCCCTTGCTCTCCGCACCCCAAAAATCATTACAGCATTTTCTCCTAACTGAGCAAGAACATTAGCAAACTCTCCATACATCAATATGGTTTCTCTTGAATCAAGCCAATACACCACAAAGCCAAACAGTAGATTGAGTGATAGGACACCATGAATGGAGGCAGGATGCTTTTCTTGTCGTGGTGGGGTCTGTAACACCTCAGTGTTACACATCATTGTTACAGTGGAGGAAGAGAAAAGAAGATTAAGAAAGAGGCAATAAGGCAGTAAACTGACCATGGGCATACAGCAACGCTCCTCCTATACATTAAAAGAGCATGGATGAAGAACAAGGAGTACACCATCGTACTCTACTCTTGGCTTGTTCCCTGCCTGCTTACTGACAATCTAGCCCATTCTGCTTGTCATTTCCTGGCTAATTGTGGGCTCACTCACATTGATGCTTGCACCATCTGAGAGGTATGACAGTCCCTTGAGCAATTCTTCTGATTGCTCTTTCTTTACCATCCCCCTCCAAATGAAGTGAGCAAGAAAGAGCATGGCACCAGCTGAGTCACAGGATCCCTTTAGTCTCCCATACCAGTAGAGCCTGGAATTGCCATAAGCTTAATGCTCCACATGCCACACCAGATAAATAAGTGCCCTCTTCCATCTCTGCCTTCCCTACACACCTCTAGCAAGTCCAGGGCAGCAGGCACGTGAAATTCTGCTCCACTGCATTTTAGTGGCATTCAGTCATGCTCGGCGTGTAACCGAGCAATCTGTTTAGATGTCAGTTCAGAGCCAGAGGAGCCTGGGGCAGAGCTCTGCTTAAACCAGAAGAGACAGTTTGCCAGCACAGCTCTTATCTGCTTTCCAGAAGAGAATAACCAAGATCAGCAAAGCAATCCCATCCCATTTTCCCAAGCATAAACTACACCACCACATACTCTTTCTACCAGCACAACTTTTCCCTGAACAGGGCAGACAAGAGCATCCTCCTAACTCATTTCTCTGTAACAGAAAGATATCTCAGCACAGACCAGGCCAAAAAGACAATAATACTTAAACAGAGACAGTCGTGTGACACAGGAGATGTGTTGCTCCTGCGAAGGCTCTTGTTGCTACTAGAAACCAGATGGGGGAAAGGACAGAGAAGAAAATCACAAACTGATAATTCTTTACCTATTTGGCTATGTTTCTTCTCTGGCATGCATTTTAACTGTGTGGGGGTGAACAGGATCCCCCATCTGCCCCACACCCTAAATGGAGTGAGTACTGGCCCGAAGAGCCCTTTCCTACAGCCAGTCATGCTCAGGAAGGTAGAAGTGGCACAAAAGGTGAGGACGCAAAGGGAACAGCCCCACATACACATTGTGACCAGCAAAGAGGAGCACAGAGTGTTCAGATGCTAAAAAACACCTCTCCCTAATACAAGTAGTAAGGTCTACACAGTGAAATGACCAAAGGACCCCAGCAGTAACACAGCCAAAGAGACAAGGGAAATGTAAGGGAGTGAGAAAGGAAGCAGAGAAAGATGCTTCCCCACTTGACATCTAGAGAGGAGAGTTTCTGGCCAAAACAGTGCTGTCAACCCCCTGAATTTTGTGTTCTTGTTTCCAGTTGTGTCTCTCATACACCCTTTTCTTCTGCTAACCATCTTCCTGCAAGAATTCCTCACTAGAGGCAAAAGAAACAGGACCCCCTTGGCTGACAAAGGGAAGGAGAGAAAAGAGCAAACAACTGCATTGCTGATTTTCAGTCCTGCATCCTTGAACAGTGAATTGAGAGATGTAAAGCAAGAGCGTTAATTTCAGGGGGGTGGGAGAACTCTGAAAAGAGAAATGCCTGAAAGCAATGACTCCCCTCATCACCATTTGATCAGATTAAATCATCTCTCTGAGTGGGTCTTTTGGGAAAATTTCTCCCTTCTACCCAAACTGCTTCTTAATGACCCCACAAGCATCCCATCATGGTTAGTGGACTCAGTGACCCTAAAGAGGGTTTGCAGCAGAAGCGAGTGTGCTAAAGCCTATAGAAAGCAACAGGAATGCAGAGGTAGAGCTGTTGCTGCAACCTCAGTTCACCTCTATTACTGGGGTACTGCAGGAGCTCTGAACACTTTGCATATTACGTGATGCAATACCCTGACAGAAAGGGGTGAAATGAGGACAAAAGCAGCAGCCTTCACAGCCTCAGTAATGTGCTTCACAGGGTTTGATCAATGCTGGAACCTGTGAGGAATTCTGGATGTTGCTGTACATCTCCCCCTCCCCTCCATCTCCCTCGGGAACAGGGCGGGGGGCGGGAGGAGGGAGTCGAGACCCAGAACAAACCAATGTTATATAAAGAAAATAAGGAGCATGGATTAGACACATACATGTGAAATTCTTCCAAATTTCAAAACACAATTATGATGGTACACAAACAACTAATCACAGTTTTTGCCTTGGCTATAAAAATGAGCAGCTGCATTGCCGTCCCGCCGCCCTTGCAGCATTGGTGGAACAATCCTGCCACCTCGTGGTCCCAGCCCAGGAAAGGAAGCTGCGAAAAGCACCAGAGTTTGGACAAGTGCCTCACTACAGCCAGCTGCAACAGGAGGCAGCAGGCAGAGATCAAAGCAATGTGGCTTGACCACTGTTTCTGGGCAGAATCACTCAAAAAAAAAAATAAAACCTGCCTGTTTAAAAGGGGTTTCTGCTTTGGAAAAGCTGTTTTCTCTTCTTGGCAAGACACGATGTGTGTCACAGGCAGGAGAGGAGCAGAGAGCCAGAGTACTGCCATGTTTTGTGCCCCATGCTGCACCTACCTGGGCAGGCACAGAGCCTCCTTTAACACTCTTTCTAGGAACAGAAAGTCCTAGTTACACAAAAGCTGCTTAAAAATCACTTCATGCAACTGGAGGGACAAGAGGATTTAGGTCTCAACTCTGCAGCAGGTGAGGGCAAAAAAGTCTGGATGCAACTGCAAAGCAAAGGAAAACCAGCCTAACCTGGAGAAATTTTCTTGGACAAGGTTACACAGACTGGGAAACTGTTCTACCTGAAAAACCAACCAATGCTTTCCTGCTGCATTAGCTCTTTCACCCAAGTGGCAGTGAAGCCACACAAGCAGAGTGGTGGTGGCTGGAAGCATGGAGATGCTCTCACCTACCAGGAGGGGCAATGCCAGGCTTTGCTACAGCCAGCCCCAGCTATGCAGGCTGTCCCCTTTCTCTTGCACTAGCTCTGGAGCCACTGTAGGCACTGAAGAGCTGACCAGCAAAGCAGCATGCTATTCATAAAACAAAGTTTTATACTTTTTATATGGTTGTATACTATATAAAAATAACTTTGCTGGGAGGCTACACAGCCTGAGAAGAGACAAGCCCTCCTAGTTCCAGCAAGGGATGAGAACAGCTCAGCCAGAAGCACGACTCATTCCTCATCCCAGCACAGCATAGAGGCAAGAAGAAGCAGGTGGGCAGAACAGGCACGGCTGTGTCAACTAGCGACGGTGAGGAAAGAGTTGCTCGCGGAACCACACCTAGATTCTGGAAACTGCAGCCTCAGAGAGCATAAAACAAGAAATAAAATGGAGTGCCCCATTGCTGGGAGATTTAGCCCTTTAAAAGCCCTGATACCTATCAAAAGCTTCCATTCTCACACAAAGGCAACCAGTCCCCACTAATAAGCTACAAAAGAAACACCCTATTTCCCTCTTCCCCCCCGCCTGTTTTTTTTTTTTTTAATACTGCTCTTTGCATGGCCTGCATCTAAGGACAAGTCTAAAGCTGAAACTGAGTGACAAAGACCTAACTCCTCTGCCTTTAGATTTTGCTATACCAGAAGAAGGCTGTACTGCAGACAGAGGTGTACTGACAAGTCTAGCATAGTTTTTGTAGCTTGCCAAAGCTATTTTAAACTGTTTACCAGGAAAGGCCTTTTGCTAGTAGACATACGTTGCTTTTAAAACTTTTACCAATATATGCTCATTCTTAAAGAGGTACCCTCAGCTGACAGTATCACGTCAAGAAAAGGCTCAAGAAAGGAGCACACTGTGTATACGTGTGGGGCAGTGTATTAATGTGGATTGCCATAAGGAAAGTCAGACAGCTGATGCTAACCTGCCTGTCTTGCTCTGATGCTGCTGCTGTTCTCCCTCAGAAAGGCCACGTGGATGCCCATCCACAGAGGACCCTCTGGGAAGAAAGACTGCTTCTTACACATCCATTACACTTAACATTCAGCCACAAATGTGTTCCACCATAGCAGTAAACACCACTTTACTGGAGGAGTGGCACAGGTTTCGGTTTCTACAGAGCCCTGGGTACCATGAGCCCACTTCACCCTATGTATCCCAGAAGTGAAGGGGACGAGGGAGATCTGACAGGGCAGCAGCAAAGAGGAAGCACTACCTCTGGGACCTAGCACAGAGTAGGCAAGGCCACATCAGATCACCCACGGACCTAATCAGTGACCACATAGGATCTGACACAGGCACTGGACTGTATTAAATGTAATTAGCCAGAGCACTTGATATTGGGTTTGGAGCCCATGCAAGAACATAAAACCAGCACACAGTAGCTTCTAGTAGGGAGGGAATACTTGTTCCCGTGTACAACCTTCCAAGACATAGACAGGAAGTCACAGACAGGATAAATGCACAGAGCACAGGCCCAAACAACAAAGTGAGTTTACAGCCGAACAGCTCTTTGCATTATTCAGCACAGTGTTCTCAATTCAGCCCGCGAAGCCCTAAAGCCAGATTTATTCTGCTGTCAAACCATGGTTTGAGTTAAGTCTACTGAGAGGTTATAGCCTCGGATTATATACTTCAACTACAGGCAGCAACATGCCCAAGCAATGCAAGTAGTAACATTATCAATATAGTTGTTACAAGGGATAGAATATTAAAAAAAATATTTGATGAGATGGTTCACTGTAGGAGATGGTAACTTGGATTAGAAGAAACTTCCTTCATGAAGATTTCCTTATGGAATTTCCTGGAGAAGCCTGATCCAGTGCATTCTTTCCAAAAGTCAGATTCACTAATTTGAAAAAAATAAAGTTTGACACACACTGATGACAGAGTCAGTGTGGGAGTCCACACATTCAGACTACTAGCAGTTTGATACAAGGCTTCGGTACTCTACCTAGGCACATTCTCAGCTCTTCATCCACATCGTGCTATATATGCTGAAATTCTTGGTCTGCAAAATAGTCAGCACAGACTACCATAAAGCTTGGTCAAGCTATCTGCTGTCAACCACTATCAGAAACCACCAAGGAATATCCAGACTCAAAGCTCCCTAAAGAGGGTGAAACCTCCCACAAGGTCCATTTTCCACCCTCCACAACATTTTGAAAGCTCCTGTCCAAAACTAGAACTTTTATATTCCCTATTGTAGTAGGAATGCAAAACTAATAAAAATACTGTATCAGAGCCAGGTTTCCTAAACAGCATGGGTAACTTTACTACTCCACAACACAAGGTCTTTGTACAGGATGAGGGCACACACACAAGGGGTATGTGGGAGCAGAATAGCCATCAGGTTAAATTACAGCTCATTATTATTGTTACCAATAATAAAGCCTGCGACTAGAGAGTAGAAGCCAAGCTGACCCCCTTTATAATGGATACAAAAGCAAAAAGAAATTATCAATTTGTCCCCTAGCTACCTCCTAGGAGGAGGTCACTTTGCTAGAGAAGAAGTATAGGGCAAGCCAGCAGGCAGCGAAAGGAAGGAGACAAGTTGGGGGTCACACAGAGGAGCTGCTCTTGGCAGCTGTGCCAAGAGCCAGGAGCTGCTTGCGGAGGACAGCAAGCCTCCAGCTGTAACTGCCCGCATCCAGCTCCTCAGCAGCTGCAACAGGAGAACCCTGTGATCCTGAAAGGCAAGTGGTCAGGTCACAAAAGCACCACTTACTATTTTAGTTATTTTTTTGCAGCCAGTCACCTCACTTCCGAGCCCAGTTATAAGAGTAACATAATAGTCTCAGCAACTCAGGTGGCTTCTGCACTGGTGAACAAGTTGCATGACGCTTGCTTCCAGCAATATCAGATGAAGAATGATAGGGACTAAGTGAAGGCAGCTTGATGTCGGAGGGGAACTAATCCTTCAGTTGTATTTTCTGAAGCATTACTGAGATGCTTTTGTTCCTTCTATATCATTGGTTAATAATAACCTATTTTCAGATGTTTGGGGTGGGCCCCTTTTGAGAAGTCAAGGGCCTTTCCACAACATCACTCACTGCACTACTGCACCTGGATGCTAAGAATGAAAAAAATGAGGTCTCTAACTTGCTTTGAAAGACTTCATTTTCCTCACTTTCACATCAGCTGGATGCGAGCAAGTTAGTGGGAAAGAACAGTGGGGACAAGACAAACTCTTCCAATGCACAGTGCGCTGCACAACCTAGAGGGAACAGCTTATCTCGAGAGACGTTGTAGGCTCTGTCCCCCAGCTGTGTGCTCCTTCCCTTTCCTCAAAGCTCCTATTCCTGCTTCCTGCAAGAACAGTTTGGCTGCTTGATTAATTGGCTGCTTAATCACTTAAGGCAGGCCATGAACTAAAGGAACATAAACAAGTGCCTACTGCAGGTTAAGGTGTAGTTGTTCATGAAATTTCTGGTACCTTACCCGACACAACATGAGAACCTGGACAATAAATAGAGGTTTAGGTGAAGAGCCCTTTCTCCACCAGAGATCAGAAGCTACCTATGGACAAACTCATTCGGATTGGCCTACTGTAGACAGGCCAGCTTTTGGGAGTCACTAACACTGAATACATCCATTCTTGCACTTGTTTACTTCCTACAGGTCTAAAACCAAAGAGATGCAAAGAAACATTTTTGACTCCTCTGAGAAGTCCATGCAGAAAGACAGCAAACTTACACTGCTAGATCTTGGCCAACACAATCTTTATAGTAGCCTCTAAATCAAAGTATTAGTGTTATGTTGGCAGATATTAAGGTATTCAAAAATACATAAAATTAAGTCAATTTAGAAAAAGTCAAGTTACAGATCCAAACAGCACATGCTGAAATATGGATTACATACAGGCCCTCAGCCTTCAAGGCTGATCCCAAGGGACTAAGTGGAAAAGGCTACAATAAACGAGTGTCACCAACTAGATCCTGGCGTATCAGTGATAGGTGGTCATGGCTTTTAGCCAGGATTAAGAAGCCCAGTCCTTACTAAGAAGTTATTATGCGTTACTACCGATGTTCGCAGTGCTAGAAAATTCACTACTGCCCTATCATAATATGAATCTGCATGAGAAGCACATGCTTGGGAAAGTACCTTAAAGTGGAGTGCAAAAATAAGAGTACAGGAAAAATAACTAGCGGGAGTGGTTCCTAATTAGAGCAAATAATACCACAGCAAACACATTATGGCAAGGGAAGCTCTGACACGTGTCCTTGAGAAAGCCTCGCTGCTCTGCCTCCTGCACTAGCACCTCTGTAAAGGTCACCTGCAGCAGCACATGAACTCATCATATCAAGCCGTTACAACCATGAACTCTTTGAGCATTCCTCAGTGGAGGACATAGCCCACAAAAGCTCCTCCCGGCCTGCACACAGCTCCCATCACATCCCTATAAATATGCACATGTTGGTGCATCTGCTGACTAACCTTGCTCTACGGAAGTTAAAATAAAAAAAAAAAAAAAAAAAAAAAAAAACCAAAAAAACAGTTACCCTCCGGTTTCCTGACCCTTCTTATTTTTCCCCTCACAGCTACAGCAAGGGATAAGAAGTCAGGAAAGAAGGACTAATCCTCTGAAGTGCTCCAAGTCTGCCGTTCCCACTGAGACCAGCAAGACTGGAGCGCGCTCAGCCCATCCCAGGGCTAGATCCAAGCAGCATGATGTAGCTGCAGCCTGCTAGTTCTCGTCATACTGGTCCTGCAACTCGCAGGGCACCTATCGGGCTGGCTAAGACTGCTCTCAAATGTGTTACAGATCAAGGCTCGCTGCCAGCGTAACTCTTCACATGGCTATCATCACTCCATTTCATCCATGTTATCTTGTCTCAACTTCTCTTAGGAAAAAAGCTTCTTCCTAGTGCCAGCACTAGATCAATCCCTGCAGCAGCAACAGTAGTGGCAGCCGGCATTTTCAAACTGGGTCATCTCCACTCATTTGGAGGCCTATTCCACACTGCAGTAAAACAGAGGAACAAACAGGTGGCAGGAGAGAACAAGGTACATGATGAAACTGGTGACTCTTTCCTCCCCCCCCAGCACAGCAGAAAAAATTCCTCCAGGATAACACAGCAACCTTAGACAAGGCATTCTTTACCTGGACACTCTCCAACACATTCCCTCTGACAAGTTTTTTTGTTTGTGGGTTGTTTTGTTGTTTTTTGGGTTTGTTTTTGGGTTTTGGTTTTTTTGTTTTTGTGTTTTTTTTAAATAATTAAAAAGCCCCAAACCACAATCTACTGTACCTTGGGTGAAATTCATCCCAAACACACACTCTAGTGCTTTCAAACTAAATTGCTTTCCTGGCTCCAATACAAACCACTGCTGTGAAAGGGTTAAAACCTCATCTTAATTTAAATATGCATTCAGGATCCAGAAATATCAACCTGCAGCAATAATGATGAAAGAACTGCTCTGAGATTTCCACACAGCATTGCAACAGCTACTAGCACAGCAGATGACAAAGGGGAAACTGCAGCTAAGTTTGAGGCAACTCAGCCATTTCTGGGATACACCCATAGCCTTTGAAGCCTGTTATCTTCTTTTTGCTGTTCACAATATTGCTACTATAAGCATCAAAAGTTGCCTCAGCTAAAATGAAGAACTGCATCCCTTCGCCTTCATCTTTTGAGCATTTTCTGAAGTGCAGCAACTGCAGCTGCTGGGAGAAGTGGCCATGACTATTATTTCTACAGCTAAACTCAAGCAGAATCTTAAATTAAACACCAGTTCTCTCATTTCTGAATTCATGGAGTTGTATTCTTCAGCTACTGTATTTGCATCCAAGCTTCACAGCTGCCAGGTTCACTGCATAATATGAAATTTGGATTAGGGATAAACATAAACTCAATTCTGCTTTTTCATTAATCCTTTTTGCTGTCACTGGGACAGCCAACAAATTGATATTTCTAGGGAAGGAACGCAGACAAACAGCAAAATCGTAAGTTTAGGTTTTTTTGCTGTCTTCACTTGAGTGACAAAAGGTAAGCACCTAGCTTCAGATGAGAATTATAACCCCTGAAGTGCACCCCTCAGAGACCTGGAAGTCTTGGCTCTACCTGACAGCTATCTTTTAAGGCTAACACTTTTCCTACTACCCAAAAAATCCCACCTCAAAAAAAAACAAACCAAAACAAAAAAACACCAACAAAACAAACCAAACAAGAAAAGCACATACACTCCATCTTTCAAAACCTCCCATAGCACTTAGCCAGCCACCAAAAGGGGAAAAGGAAAACAAACAAACAAAAACCCAGTATACGCTCAACTTGTAACCAGTTCAACAATACTTTTGTCTCTGGTGGCAAAGCCTAAGCAGCTCCCACTCTCCCATTCCTGAGCAAGGTGGCTGCACTCTCACTGAGCACCAACGCAACCTTTTGTGGGGTTGTGTTATAAACCAGGTCACAGAAACGATAGGGGTTGGAGGGGAGAGGGGATCAAAAATAAAACCACAATTCCAGCTGTTTCAAGGATCTTGTTTACAGCACAATGAAGAGGAAGGACTTAAAAAGCAGCTTTGCTGATGCTGAATACAGACCCAACTACATCCTCTCCTTCACTGCTACTGCCAGGGCGGGGGTGCCTGGGGTGGCTCTTGGGTACCTCTGAAGCATTAACCCCTTCCATTTTAAATGAAGTCCCTATTTAACAGGATGCATTTTTTAAAAGAGGTATTTTAAGATCACTTTCCCCAGTCTCTCCCATTTGTGGTTTTCTGCTCACATCTATTTATTGCTAGGGCATCCTACATTCCAAGAAAAATGAGAACTGATGACAATAGTTGATGGAGTCATATGTCCACAGAATTCACAGGCCAAAATAAGTGAGCCAAGGGGGAAAGGATACGTCCAAGCAGAAGCCATTCTTAAAATAGCTGTGGCTCAGTGGCTCAGCTACACGAAGAAAACAGAGACTTGCCACACAAAGCACGATCAGACACACTCGGCAACCTGAGAAGACAAACATTTTCCTGTCCTCTACTCTGGCAGTCATTTTAAGTTAGAAAATTCATATAAAAGGTTATTTCCAAGCTTGTTTAACATCCTCTTAAGAAGAGAAACTGAATAATCATAGCCTGTTCTATGCAAAGATTGCCCCTCGAACTGCAGCTGGACGCAGACTGGCCACTTAAACCTACAACCTGCCCTCCAAAATTTTGGGATTCACCTCACCTTCACAACAGAGGACAGCTACCAAAACTCACTTTCACCCAAAGGCAACTGCTGACACACTAATGATCAGGACACGCTTACAGACTTGGTTAGGATATCCGTTTCTGAGATCCTGAATGCTAACTCATAACATCTTTAGGGTGGAGCACTGCTGCTCCACACTCCCAAACCGCTACCCAGCCTGTGGCACCGTTAACTAATCCCTGCCCATGCAGACAGCACAGGGTTAATATCCTTAGTAACCATAGCAACCAGCACTTCTTCCTCAGCAGAGCCTCAGCTGGCACATTGCTGCCTTCCCAGCATCAGGTTTTGCAGCACATTTAGGGACCTTTCCCTTTTTCCCCAGCCACAGGGTTTGGTCAAGCAGATCACAAGGATCATGGAGCACTCGCTGCTTTACCTAACTCTGGCATTCCCCTGTTCCCAAGTCCCCTGGGCACTTCTACCTCCCCGCCCAGGGGGAGGAAGGCTGTCTAAATTCTCTCCAAGTGCACCAAGGCAGGCATGATGTAAAGCAGGGAGCCAGCTGCAGCCGTGCAGGAAGAGACGGCATGGGGTAACGGAGGGAGGGACTGGTGAATGTCCAAAGTTGGCACGTCCATCAACCATCAGGTCAAACAGAACCAGCACTGCAAGACCAGGGGATTAGGGACAGTGCCTCCTGCCTCTTCAGTGACACCTCATAAATCAACTGGAGACACCCACCAAGACATCAGTGAGAAACCAAAATTCTCATCTAGCGGCACACGTATTCTGTCAGGAAGAGAGCAGAAAAATTACTTTCAAACCAGAGTTTATCACTAGCAAAACAGTACATCTTTTTCTTCTTGTAGTTCATCTTTGAACTGCAGATGCACAAAAGCAATCATCACATCCTATCCTCCTGCCTGGTTTCCATCCCTCACTCCTGGACAGCTGCAGCATGCCAGCACTTGCTCCTTTCTAAACCAACCCAATGTCATTTTTATGGTTCCACCCATTGGCGTATTTGGCACAGAGAGAGACTCTGCTGTTTTATTAATAGGTTCATGCTGTTCCAGCTCTGTCCTGTTCAGGAGGACTTCCACAGCATCATTACAATGTATTTTTCACAATTTCCCCCCTCCTTCCCCACATGCCACTCAAGAAGAGCAGATGCCAGTCTTCCACCTAGATGTTCCTGCTCCTCGATATCACCTTGGTTCAAGATCTCACTCCTCCTCTTCCTCTCTCCCTGACAGTGTCCCAGCAAAGCCATAACAGTTGCACTCCATGGCACCAAGTCCTCAGTGAGCCTCTGAGGAGTCACATTTTGAGAGCAAGCTCTTTGTAAGAGGTGCAACACCAGCTACAGCACACAGGATATTTGGAGCAGAGCTGGAAGGGGAGCACAGGTTTTTTTAAAGTCCAAATATTCAGTTACTGCACAATGACAGTTCCTTCTTTCTTCTTCAAAAGAGACCGGACAAACTTCTACCTTGGGGCTTTGTAACTACTCACTGTTCAGGGCAGCTGCTATGCAAGAGACCCCTCAAAGCCAGAAGTCTGGCAGTACACATGGAACATGCTGGCAGTGTTCCACTTTGGTACTAATACGGGCAAGGCAGTAAGTGGTTTGTACCTGGGATTAATGGTTAACAAGGTACAGGATAAAAAAAAAAAAAAAAAAATAAATGTGCCAAAGCATACTTTTGTTTGTCTTAATCTTCTCTACCATATCCATCATTTCATGGTATCCAGGCAAAAGGTTTCTCCAACATGATTAAAACATTGCTCCAGCATATAGAGTGCATGGGACCCAAACAAGCTTTAACTAATTGTGTGAACTTGGAGCATCAGGTATGCAGACACTCACCAGGCCTTGGCTGACACACTGGTCTTTCCAGGATTCATTTCAGCAGCTTACAGAGGACCCTCCCACAACCTCCACCAGTCTGGCCAGCCCTCTGCCAAACTCATTAGCGTGCATTGCTCAGAGCATTGTCACAGATCTGCTCACAGTATTTTATAGCGCAGATTCACCTGTAATGGAGGTGGCTTCCAAGAGTTTCACTGATCACACCAAACTGCCCTGCTCACGAGAGCTCTTGGTTCACTCTGAGCAGAGAGCTAACCTGTGCGGCACTACCTTCCATCTTCAAGTTGAGCCTCAGCCACAGGAACAGAGAAAAGTCCTATGACTATTAAAGAGTTCACCACAAGAAGAGGCACAGGAGGGATTAAAGGCTTTGGAGTGCAAATGAAAGTGACTATAGACACAGGTACCAACATGCTGCTGATTGGAAGGATTTGTTCACCCATGCTTCTACCTGAATAGTGATATTAAGAATGGACGTGCTAGCTAGGATTCCCACTACTTACAGCCCAAGGGGCTACACCAACCTGCCGGAGACCACAGCTCCTTCCACTTGCCATTTCACACTGCCAATGATTTCCCCAACAAGGATAACACACACGTGACAAAAACCCATGGTTTAAAAAGGCATCAAGAAATAGAGAATCCATCACTTCCCTGGATAACTTCCAATAGCCACAAAAAAAAACCTACACACACTCAGGCATTTCATTTCAGTCCATGTGGACTTACTTTGCAGTCATTTATTTGTATTATACACGTCTCTTACTATGTCAAAATTTCCCTTTGAGAAAATAATTTACAATAGTCCCCTTTCAGACTCTTCAGTAAGCTAAACAGATGCAGTTTGCTTCGTCTTTCGATAATGTTTCAGTAACATTATCTCCACTCTTCTCTCCATTTTTCAACACTAAAGCCACTATTCTGAGGTTCATTTTCCTGAATGCTGCTGGGTGCAGAGGCAGCAAACCATTCCAATGACTACCTCGCTCTCTTTACACCTACATCATCCATTGGGTCAAGTACAGAAGCTTTGTCAAATTACCTGCCCACTGTGTCCCCAAAATTGCTCTCCAAGCCACTTCTTTCCAAACATCAGCCTTGATGCAGACATTACCACCAGTGCTTTCAATACTGAGATTCATATCTCTGCATGCCGTTGGGTCATTAAAAGTCCATTGCATTGGCATCCATTCAAGTCAGGAAAAGACCCAAAGCACTCTACAAGACTATCGGTAGCATTCATTTTATTTACCATCTTGCTGGTCTATGGCTGATCCTCAGTTTCTCTCCACAGCAATTCTATATCGCTGACAGAAGTGTTGATCACCATCAGTCCTCTTACACATCCCCACGGACCCCATTTAATTAAGATTCACTATCAACAATGCCAAGACTTGTCAGTGAACTCAAGAGTAGCTGAAAAGACCTCCTTTCCCTGATTTTCTTTCTTCAAAAACCATAAAACAGATTACAGAACTCTGCTTGTAATACGTTTAGTAAGTGCTCTACAGCCATTGCAGAGCATTGCTGTTTTGGAGGAGGTTCCCATTTTCTGAAAGGAAGGGGGATTGAATCAGACTCTCATGCAGTAGCAAATCAATGCCTAACAGCTGGCTGAATACATTAGAGCGATAAAGTTATTTCTACTGATCAATCCATTTCTAGACTCAAAAAGAACAAAAACAGCTACCTTCAGCAGGATTTGTTTTTCACAGTTCATTTTTAAGTAATGTCAGGTAGAGACAGAAATAACTGATACCTTTCAGTAGTGTCAGCTCAAATTGACACAAGACAAAGCAATGACCAGCCAGCCTGCTCTTGCCCTGTTCTCTCATTCCCTGTACAGCTGCCCTCTCCCCATCTGTTGGATTTCTCCTACCACTCCCAGGTCCCCTCAGCCACCTCTCCCAGAGCTCCTTTGTTGTTGTGTTTTTGTTTTTTTTTTTAATATTACTAGATGCTGCATTTCACATCTCCATCCCTCTATATCAATTAAGCTCCTGGAAGATATTTTGTGTGTTATGTATGGCACAAGAGCATCATACGTCTCTCCTCCAAACACCATATGAAATATTTATTAATTTTTTTCTGTATCTTTTTTGGAAGGTGAAATCACTGATGAGCCTACACTCTTATTAAAATTTTGAGTCTTATGAGAAATTCCTTCTTGCACTTTTTATATTCATATTGTCTTCCCTAATTTTTTTGTACCAGCAACAGTCAGCTGCTAACTAGTTTTTATTTATCAATGTCATACTACATTTTAATTACCTCTTAGGTTCATGACATCTTCTTAGTAGATATCATATCCTTTTTATGCTCTATAAGATGCTTACATATTTTTGTGCCCATCGCCACAGAATATTCAGGCGCAGATTATTTTACTAAATTCTACATATTTTCACTCCTTTTTCTTCTGTTCTTTCTTCCCTGTCCAGGAAACCTATTTCCTATTGGGCAGGAGTTAAATTTTCAAAAGCTGAGCTGAGAGTCAAAAACCGCTCAGACTTGAGAGGCAGCTACAGGAATCCTCTGTGTCACAGATCACCAAAAGGAACAACTGATCATGGGTCGAGGCAACAGTTTCTTGCACTGACACCTTTTTAGAGGTTTCTACCTGTAGATAACTGTCAAGTATCCCTCTCCTCATCAGTCTTATTTAGTTCAGTATCCAATAGCCAGCAGGGAGCAGACAAGACACCACTGGTAACAGAGAAAGTAGACATGATCCCTGCAAAGCCTTTTTTATCTGTAGATCACAGTATCATCATCCTATAATTTAAGGGGCAACTTGCTCAGTGGAACAAATGCCCCAGGGCAGAGCCCAGCCCTTTCATGACAGAGCCAGTTTGTGCACAATCTCTGCTACCTTAATTTGCAAATGCCACTACATCCTCACAAGTGTCTTGTGATGCACCTTAACCCTTGAGTCTAGGGGAAAACCAAGTATCAACTTAATAGTGCCATCACAAATAACTGCAGAGGAACAGGAATGCAGCATTCTTATTCTTGGTCCCAGAATTTAAAAAAAAAAAAAAGAAAGAGAGAAAAAGGTACAAGCACAAAGTCAAAAATAGCTCCTTTCAGCTCCCTCCCCCAAAAGCACTTAGGTTTAGTTACTGCATTCAAACAGCAGCCCTTTAATCAAGGAGTCCTACTTATTCATGAGGAGAACTGTAGCTAGACAAACCTTTCAAACACTAGTTCTGCCATCTGGCAGCAGCAGTGAGACTTGTTCCCAGACACACACAGAGCGCTGGTAATTGCCCTCATGTGGAATTCCAAGGCACTGCAATTGTTCTGGCATTTAAACCTCCATGGGCTCCAGATGTGGATTTTATTTGTGTCTTTGTGGGGAAAAAGGTACAACTAATTACCATATATTTCCCCCCAAATACTTTTCATTTTGCTCTCCCCAGTTATTTCTGCCACCTTCTACAGCACCAGCAGCAAAAGTGCAGATTGTATAGGCCTGTGGATAAGTATCTTAAAGAATTCATACCAAGAAAGAAAGAGTGTCATTTCTCCTGCTTTCCCTGCCTCTGCGGATTTGACGCTCTGAGAAGCTGCCCAGTGGGGAGCAAAACTCTTCTGGGGGATTGCTTGGTAGGCTTTTCTTTTTTCCAATGTTCAAATTAATTTTAAATCATAATGGGAAGGTCACAGACATAACCTCTCTACTGAAAGTGGCAACTTTGACTTCTTGAAGTGATACATGTAAGGGAAGGGAGGGAATAAAAGTATTTGAAGAGACTTACATTTTGCTTCAGACAGATTCTGGTTAGGTGACCACACCAGCATGCCGAGATTCTCTCTCTCCTGACTTCGCCTTGCGAGTTTGGCTTAAGAGAAAACAGATACAAATCAAGTTACAGAGAAAGTCATTTCAGATGCAAAATGGATACAGAAGTGACTTATCACACATCTGCAGCTTTTAATCAAGATACAAAAGCCATCTGCAGAGTTAAAACCCCATCTTCCCATTCAGACCTGAGGCTTTTCCTTGTTGCTTCAATGCATCACCCCCTATATAACGTGACAGATACCACACACTTACTCTTTCATGCAGTACACTAAGCAGTATACGTTAGATCTAAATTAAAAGTTAATTAATATTTCTCTTCCAGCATACTTGATTATTTTTCTTCCAGACATCATTAAATGAAAAAGGGAGGAGCTAGGCTCAGGCAGCAGCCTCCAAGCCCTTGACATCACGAGACCATACTGTGCAGCGAGATTAACACTTCAGGGTAGACGCATGCATCAACATCCCAGGTTTCACTGCTGAGCACCTCCTGCCCTGCCCCAGCAGCCCTTCTATGCCTCCATCCCCCTTACAGACAGGAATGCCCACCAAACTGGCATTGGGTCCCCCAGATCAGAATCAGGTTCTCTGCTCAACCGCTCCAGAGAAATTCTTGTGCATTCACACCCATGCTGCGTACACGCACCCACGCTCAGAAAGCAAGTCTGTTTTTAACCAACTTAGCACCTGGCTGGCCTGAGAGCTCTGAAAGTCTTACACGAAGAACCACAGCTGCACGTAGTTTGAAAGAGCAACCTCAAGCTAAGGTACATTTCAACAACAAGCTCCTGTGAATCTGCTGCTGTTCAGTCAGAACAGAAAGAAACTTGCTCCATTGAGTCAGCATGCTCACAGCCAGCTCAACTACCCGCCCTGGCCGAGAGAAACTTGCAGGTCTTGTTATGAACAAGTGCCTACAGTACTACTTCCACTACAAAACGTCACATAACGCTGAAGTTTTATGCAATATTTCAACACAATGCTATTTTCTCTGCGCTGTGCAATTAGACACATAACCACCACTTCATGATTATTAAACAAACAGGTCAGAAAAGATCTAGTAACACGAAAGATTCAATGCTGGGGTGCTGTCTCATGGCACAAGGTATGAAATCAGAACATTATCTGCTCACATGTCTCCAGTGCAGCAGAAAGAGCCCTGCCAGCACCCAGCTCCTGCTCAGCTGAAAACGTCAGAAAGTTTAGTAATTACAATGCTATGAACATTCATGGTTTGACTACTTTTTTTAACCTGAAATCTGCTCAGCTAAGAACAGTCAGGGTTTAGATGACAAAAATATTTTAACATTAAATTTAAAGCATAAATAGCATGTATTAAAAATAACCAGTTGCCAGCAACATATTTACATTGAACTTATTTTTTTACTTAACTGCCCAAACATTAGTTCACCTTAATTCTCATTCCTTGCCACAATAAAACAGAAAGCTTATTTTCATGACTAATTTCTCAATTTTCATGTCAAACACCATGATTATCTTTCACATAGTTTTTTTTGTTTGTTTTTAAAGGTCAGCAACCGCACATACAAGTTTTGTGCACTGTGCACGTTCATTACTTCCTATACTGGGCAGAAAAACAGGAGTGAGAAAAGACAACAGCCTCTGGTGGCAGGAGATGGGGGGCGGAGTCCAGATCTATATATACATAGAATATGAAGGGTGTCTGAATTTAAAATTACAATACTGAATTTAAAATTACAACTTCACAAAAGAAGTCTTGAAACATTGGGGATTAAGTTTTACTTTCTCCTTCATTTCAAGTCTCGGTCAGGAATGCAAAGAAAAAGGCAACTTTAAGGCTTTCCTCTATCAACTTTTGCTCCTCACTCTCCCTACATCACAGTCTGTCCAGCTACTTAAACTAGCATAGAGTTCAAAACGTGGAAAGAAAAAAGTCACTCTCCTCACTTTGCATTACACTGAGGAGCACACTGTCATCTCATAAAAATACTCAAAGACAGAAACCATCACTCAGGTCTGCAGGAAGTCAAACACTTTCCACCCAAATCCAAAGTACCTCCCAGTAACCCACTACAGTTCAGGAGCCTGATCCCCAATTCTGCCGGCAATGTTTAATACCAGGTAAATCGTCGGCCTGGCTTTACCACAGTCTCCCTCACTAAACTGGCGAAAAACACCTAACTCAGAAAAGGGCAAAGTTTCCTCCGAGTTTAGCAGGCTGAACATCCTCCCTGACACGAGGAGCACGTCCCACTCAGCTGTTCCTTTCAGGAGCAGAGTGCTGCTAGCTCAGCTCATCCATGATAAGATGAAGTTTCACCTCTGCGGTTAAAACTCCAAGTTACACTTTGGTGCAAAGGCAGTGCCTCGGGTTAGGAGCTACCTACCTTCCAGCCCCACATCCCCTCTCTATGAGCCGGGGTGAATCACCCCCCGGGCCTCACACCCAGAACAAGAATCCGCTGCAGATGCTGGGCTTCCTGCAATCCTCAGGACCCACTTCTGCCCAATTCTCACAGCACAGCTTCTTCCCCTCTGCCTCTCGGTAGCAACCGCCAGCCAAGCTACACAGTACTTGTAAACAGGTGTGAAACAGCACCTCCAATATTCTGGCAACGTCTCTCCTGTCCTGCCTCTCCACCCAGCCCCATGCCCATCCACCCTCAAACTTTGATCCTCACTAGAGGTAAAGGCCAGGGTGAGGCACACTGTAAGGTTAAGTTAAAATTTGTGCTTCTCTGCAGAGGACAGAAGCACCTAGAAAGGCCAAACACGCATAGAAGGGTGGGGGTCCCCAAATATCCACAGAGTCAGAGACTCCCTCCTTAATATCGCAGGTGACTTAGCCTGTCACCCCGCTCCTTCACCTTCCAGCACCACATCCCCCCCCATCACCCCTTCTCAAGCCCACAGCCCCCACTTTTACTGTCCCCTGCACACAAGGCAGACATGACAGGCATTCTTCCAAGTCCAGTGTTGACCCCATCATAAATAAACACAGCAGGAGTATTGTTGCTACATGACATAGCAAGGAAGAGCTTAAGAGCTTGCTTAGAATATGGAAGCACATTGAAATAGCTATTTTGAGAGGAGAGGAGAGGCTTATAGCAGAGTGGTTCTTCAACCCTTTCTTGCCTGTTCCCAAGCACAGCTGTAAGGCTCAGGAATATGGGGGAATTCCTTCCCCTGTCCCGTGCTTCTGGACAAGGGATACTGAGGTGAATTCAAACACTCTACACTTCAGTGACAAAGCTAAAAAGCTAATTCAATTTTATATGAAATATATAATGGATTAAAAGAGCCACATAAGGAGGGCAAGGATTACTCTTTTTTAGAGGAATGGATCAATTTAGGATCAATGGGGATTGCTTGTTTAAGCAAGTGCAGTTAAACCAGTGCAACCTGTGTTTAGAGAAGCTGTATAATGGCAGACAAGATCATCTGACATTTCAGTTAATCCTGCACTTGTAGAGTCTCTGCCATAGCTATTAGCTCCCTATCAGTGTCCTGGTTTTGGGAGCAAACACTTTGTAATCACTTACCCACTGCTGGCTCTCCTATTTGTCCCAAGTCTGGGAAGAATCATGGATGCTTCCTTCCACCCCAAGAGAAAGACTATCTACTACAAGCAGCACTCCCAAAACTTTGTTCCTGTGCCAGAATTCACAGGGGATGCAAACTCCCATTGCTTTTACCCAAGCAGAGATGTACATCCCCAACCAGGCACAGTATCATGTTGCTTTTTCCATCCATCTCTCTCTTCCCTTGTCCCCCAAACTCATCCCTACCCCATGGACCATATGCTGAAACACAGGAGGCAACTGATCCAAGTTAAAACTCACTCTGTAAAGAAAAGGTTACTTTTAAAGTTGGTCCCATTTACAGATGTAGTTTACTGTACAAGCCCAAACAGTTCAGCTGGTACAAGCGAGGAGATAAGGCAGGGCAGAGTATCCGCAAGCCAACAGCATCCTAAAACGTTGTAGAGGCTTTTTTTTTTTTTTCTTCCCCTGGAGCTGTGAGAGCACATCTCAACATCAGCATGCAGTTGACCACATGGTGTGTAGGAATATATTGATTTGCACATCAGAGACAACACCGCCAGTTGGAGTTGCTATCACTTCTGCCGATAGGCCCAGGCCCTCTGTCCCTGGGGGCTCCCTGGGCTGCCCGTGCTAAGGCCCTGGCCTGGCACATGCAAGAGCAGAGCATTGCAAGGACGTGAAACCCCAACCCACAGCAGCTACAGCTCTTCTCCAACTTTTGGAAAGCTGCTGCAAGACTGCCCTACAGAAAAACAAGAGAGGGGTTTCAACCAGCAGCAGCAGTCAGTTTAGACTCCAAGAGGCATTAGGCTGATTTTAAAAAAAAAAGTTGACTGAGTCTTTAAAGCAAATCTTTCCCCTGCCATGAAGGTTACTACATGGGACAGTCTCACTCCCAAGCATCTGTCTGTCCAATTTGCACTCGCATACAGAAAGATGTCAGTCCTGTTCTCCCACCTACCACCCACAAAGTTTAAAGCCTCAGGGTTAAATCCACCTTAGACCCCATACCTGAGTGATCCCAGCTCACACAGGAGGAGAGGAAAAAAAAAAAAAGAAAAAAAAAAAAGATTGAAGTGAGACCAAAGAGATTTTGTCAAAACACAGCCCAGCCCCCCCTCCCCAAAGAAAACCCAAATCAAAACTCTTAAAACCCACTCCCTTTCTCCCAGAGCCACACTGCTCTGCTGCATTTAAACCAAGTCGGAGAACAGAGAGTCAACCCTGCCAGGACCCTCTGCAGAGACAGAGGAGAAAGGTGGAACTTGCAAGGAACTTAAAGGACACCAAGCCCTAAATACGCCTGCGAGTCCTTTGATGTGTCTATTACCTTAAACCCTAGTTCTGGACCCCCTCCCTACCCCAAGAAATACCCATGTATCTCCTCGCTGCTGAGGGGTTTTTCTGCAGATATTGTAGATTCATATTTTCTCTTAGGCAAACCTAAGTTCTACCGGTGCTGGAATCAGTACTGTATGAATAAGCTCAGTGTTGAACATGCTGCAGAGTTTTTGTCATCATGAATATATTTGTGTTGACATGAAACCACAGATCTTTGTTCAGGCTCTCTCCAGAACGTTGCAAGAGAGCCAAGGCACACGCACGTGCCCTGCAGGCTCCTCAGCCACTGTGCTCAGCAGAGTTGCTGCAAACGGACAACAAAGTGGGGCTAAAAGCAACGAGTGTGCTTCTCTCCCTACCTCTGCCAGGGTGCTGTGAAATCAGGACACAAGACAGAGAAATGGAAATGGGTGGGCATGCCTCCAAACAGAAACTACCAAAGGCCACTGCATGACACACATGAAGTCCCCCCTACAGCTCAGGGAGTACTTTCCCTATCCTTTTGACACACACACCCCCCAACTTCAAGTTCGCCACGGAGCAGCTGGCATCAGTACAGCATAAAGCTGTGCCTGGCAGGAATACCACTCCCTTCATCCCACCTGAATCTCCTTTTGGTGAGATGATCTAAGAGTCTCTGAAGAGCTGTGTCAAAAGGCCAAAGGGTGAAGCTTGAACTTCACAGCTTGAATCCATCCAACACCTCACCACTTCTGAAGGGAGAGGAGGTCCTGCTCAGCCAGCATTGCTCTGCTCTCCTCACATATGCTCCCTGCCTCTCCCCCCCATCCAGTGTTGACTCTGGCATTTATCCCTCCAAGCCAAGCACATTCGCTAAGAGTAGCCTGGCAAAATAGAAAGCAAACACCATTTTCCCCAGTTATTAAATCAAATAAGCTGGCTGCAAGATGAGACAAACAACCAAGCGAGTGCACAGGGACCTGCAGACCCACATGGATAGGGGCCTCTCTGCCTTCACCCCAACACAATGGTTCAGCAGCATCACTGCAAAAGAGGAAGAGAGGCAGGGAGGAAGAGAGGCAGGGAGGAAGAGAGGCAGGGAGGAAGAGAGGCAGGGAGGAAGAGAGGCAGGGAGGAAGAGAGGCAGGGAGGCTGTTTCCCCTTCCACCAGCACAAACATCACAAACCAAAACAGGGAATCTACCTGAGCTTTAGTAAAACCCCAACAACTAATCCAACAAAAAAGCAGATAGCTTTAACTCATACCAATTCTTAGTTTTCTAGGAGACAAGGAAGAGGGATGAGAAAGCAGTGACAGGCAGGACACCTCCCTCAATCACAGCACCACTTTAGGCTGTCTTAGGGACCACTGGTGGAAAGACAGCGTACACGAAAAGCAGGCAGGAAGACAGAGCCCGCCAGCAAGCAGGAGCCCAGTGCTGTGCAGCTCCAGCCTGACGCATCCCATTTTATTTCTCTTCTCCAAGTTAGAGAAGAAACGTGCCAGAATAAACTCAGTGGGAGCCAAGGCCTCTCAAAAGAGCCACCAATCACTCTGTCGCCTATTATTTTGCTTCTGTGCAAGGCAGTGGTGCCAAATCCCACTTGAGTTCCTGCACTTGAGGGAGCTGCTCTGTCTTGCAGCTCTCCCCAAAGATGCTGCATGTTCCAGCTGCGGCTGCAAGCTGTTCAAGAGCACTTTGCACTTTGCTTTTGGCACCTGTACTGACCCCTCAGAGAGAAGATCCTCATCTCCTGCAGATGCCAAGACACACTTTGCTCCCAGTTCCATCCTGCCCAAGTGAGAGTGAAGCTCTGCCAGGAGGCCTTCAGTATTCTTACTTCTCCATAACCCTTTCAGTAGTTTCCAATGTGAGTTTTTGCTGTTGTTGTTTGTATAAAGCACTTCAGAGCTACTGAAGCCCTCTGAATTTCAAGCAAAACACACTAACACACAACTATGGGAGAGCATGTTCACAAACCACGCAGAGTGGCGATCTGCTGCTAGTCAGTTCCTCCCTTATTTAGAAATGGCAAAAGGTAACTCAGAAAAGCACATCCACTGTCAGGTGCTCAATACAGATACACACTTCTGTACCTTCTCTGGAAGGCAAAAATGGGCAAATCAAGGTTTTAAAACTTTGTCATACAAGTACAGGGAATTCTTCAGGTACTGATCTTTTGCAAGTCAACAGGTAAGAAAAGATTTCCAGATCTAAACAATTCCATGAAGTTATTAAAGTTTACACAACTGAAATCCATGAGGTACAGGATGGCAAGATTCCTACGTACAAAGGCTATTGCGTTACTGCACTTACTGACACACCACACACACCCCCCCATAACTGGTATCAACTTATTTTTAAAAATCACATATTGCAGGTTTAAAAAGAAAGACTAAGAAACACCTCTTCTTTTTAATATTTAACCCTCAGCATTATATACAAAACATTGTATGTATAAGTCACTGTATAATACCCAAAGGTAAACAGATGTTTTTATTGTTTGGGGAAGAGCTGGGGCTGACATATAACAACTGTTGAATGCAGCTTAAAGCAGTTTTGGAGAAGTCTAAATGTATTTACTTCTAATGAAGTAAGATTAAACAAGTGCTTCCATTCCCAACTCTGCATTTTATTTATCAATGCAGACCTTATATTTATTGCATAGGGTAAAATCCCTTGTTTACAGTACCCATGATGACTATTAAACAAAATAAGACAAGGGAGGCACTGGCTTCCATAGCTTTAAACACTCATTCTCACTGGTTCATTGATATTACTCCGGCTTACAGTGTAATTGTAAACGCACAGCTGCGATACAACAACAAGACACCTATGTGGCACAAGACAATTGAAACAAAATTGAGAGTCAGAAGCTTTTTCCACCTTCCTTCCCCACTGCTGACGCTGGTGTTGCAAGCAGCAACTCAAAGGCATTTGAAGAACTCTGCTGCCCATCTCCACTTCTCTCTGCATGTGACTTCTCACCGAGTCAGCAGATAATGCTTGTGATCCCCTTTCACTGGTGTTTTCTGAGGACTGCCTAGATATAGTAGCTGGTACCTCACAGAAGTACCATCTTTGTACACACTAGAGCAGCATGAAATGCAGCAGAACATTTTAGACTGGAATCCTGCAAGTTGAGGAACGTTTTTTAATTAAAAAGTTATAAATTAAGCAGCGGTTAGCTCTTCCTATACATGACTACACCCAGCTGGCACTATAATCTATATGCAAATAAAGTTCTGAGGGCATTTTTGTATCTGCCTAGGGAAACAAAGGCGACGATTTGGGTTTCTATACAGAGCAGCAGCACTGGAAACACAGGCTGAAGGGCTTTATTGCCTCAGAATAACTGTAGGTGCTGTGCTACAAAAACCCACAGTATCACACATTACAACAGTGTGAAAAATATTGCTTTAAAAATTACCCAGTTAAAGATTAATCATCCAGCAATGATTACAAAGGTCACTTTGCAGTGATAAAAGTTATTACCATTAGAAGAACTGGAAGAGAAAATGAGAAGAAAGCATGGATAGCAATACAATTTCCTTTTCTGTATAGTAATCGAGTTCAACCCATCCTAAGTTTGAACTTCCTATCTTTGTAATTTTTTTTTATTTTAAACTTTTTAGGAGCATATCTGATCCAAGATGCCTTTCCAGTTTAAGAACTAGCAACAAAGCGAAAGCTGTGGCCTATATTTGCCCACAGCCCAGGCCAGATCGAACAATAAAGCCAGAACAGATGTTGAGGCCTCGCCTTGATTTTTTTTTTCCCCTGAATAATAGGAGTCCACTCATTCTTTCCTGCAAGCAGGTGGCACCAATGTGCAGACATAGATGAGGTCTGAATAACTACACAAGCAAACGGCCTTTCAATGTACACTCCAAGTGTGTAAAATTATTTTTTCTACATGCATGCAATTCCAATGCGAGCTCTGCAGCAAGTTCTGCATACCCAAGCCCCACAACTCACACAGGAGCAGGAAATACATTAACATAAGATCAGAAGCATGAATATACCCCCACATACACTCAATATTGAGAAGCACACCTCTGCTAATCACGACAGGCTTTTGTCTAGACATGGCCAGGGTTTTGTACTGAAATGTGGAAGGGTTGAAGTTTGTTTAAAGAGAGAGTTAAGTATAAAATTAAGAGGAGAAAAGGCACATTTGATTAAGATTTTACCATAGATCTCTTGCAAGCCCTTTTAAGAATGTGAAAATTTTCACCATCCACTTTTTTTTTTTTTTTAAAGGAGGCGGGCTAGTAACTATACTACAGCAATCCTGAATGCAGAACCAAAAACAGGCAACCAGAACAAAGCAAAAGCCTGCCTGCAGTGCGCACGTCGGCTCGGAGCTATGAGGCTCACCTGCCCTCCCAAGCACACTTCTCCCCCTCAACACCACAAAGAGCTTCCCTGGCCTCTAGGCTGCGTGCGGTTTTGAGCCACAGCAGCTCCAAAGCTCCATCAGCAGGACTGGGATGGGACTGGACCCGTGCCACCCCACCAGTCACTAGCTACAAAAGCAAGCACCACACATGGGACTTCACCGGCCCTGCCCACACTATGGCTACCACTACACAACACATGGCTGCCACTGGGCCCCATATCCTGCCACCAGCTCTGGGAACCCGTGCACACTCACAACTCCACAAAAATCATCAATGTAGGACCTCCACAGAGTCACACAGTGAACCATTTTAAAGTTTGTTAAAAATAGGTAAATGCATGCACACAATTAGTTATGAGAGCCAAGCTACAAGCTGAGCCAAGCTACAATGAGCCAACTACTGTTGGTTTCTGTTCAATCTCCCTGAACGCTGCCCCAACAAGAAATTTTCTTCCTTCCTTCCCTCCACACTATTTCTCTTCCACTTTCATTTAGGTGACCAAAAAGTCACTTGCATACATGTAGGCGTGCCTGTGTAAGATCCACGTATCGAATTTAATGTACAGAAAAGGAACAACATAACATCGCACAGTTCCCTCAAGTGCCAGGTCTCATGCTGCCGACAAATATCTAGGCACTGCCAAATGTATCTGAAGCCAAACAGTCTACTGATGAGGAAGCAAAGATAAGGCTTTATCTTCCTCTCTTTCCATCACAGATCTTGATTCTGCTGCCTCCCCTGTTCCTTGACAATCAGCAACTCCTACACACACAGCTCCACATTCATATGGTCTCCCATTTCTTTACTAAGCCAGCCCTGAGCTCTTTCCACCCATTGAACAGTGTCCTCTGTTGTGTTCCCTTACCCCCAGCAAGAAGAGCTGTTTTAGGCCCAGTCCTGCCCATTACATGCAGGCAGCACTTAAGAACAACAGGACAAGGACCAGCAGAGAGACTTCCTGAGCCTGGCACTGTATCTGCATCACTGGATTTAATGGCTCTTCATAGGAGGAGGGGGAAAAAAGAAAAAGAAAAAAAAAGTCCATCAAATAGTCTAATCCTTTTTGAACCCATTTGTAATTTTGGCATCTACAACATCCTGTGGCAGAGTGCTACAATTTAATTATATGTTTATTGTCTGAAGGAGAACAAAGAAAGCTCATACACACACTCTCTTCTCGACTCTGAAGCTGCTACCCAGTCATTTCATTTGGTGGCCCCATTTCCTGCCTTATGAGAAGCAGAGAATAACTGCGCCCTGTTCACCTCCTCCGTGTCTCTTGCTGTTTTACAGACCCTCTACCACACTCCTCTTGGTCATCTGTTTCCCAAGATAGACAGTCTGGGCTTTTCTGCTTCTCCCTTGTACAGAGACAGGGAACAATTCCTGTGCTTTATCTAGTTATCTTACGGCTCTGAGAACCATGTATGCATGGGGGAGGGACAGAAATGGGGCACAACCAGAACTGTACGCAGTGTTCAAGAAGAGGGTACACCATAGGATTTATAAAACATGCCATAATGAGGTTCTGTTTTGTTCTTAGATGCTTTCATAACAGCTTTTAACAATACACTTGCCTTTTCACTATTACTATTGAGTTGATGAAAAAACCACTATGACTCCCAAGATCTTTATCTGGAAACACTAAGCTAATTTAGAGACCACTACTATACACATACAGTTAAAGGCTGTTCCACCCTACCCTCACCCCCTTCCCGAATATTACTTAGCACATAACAACCTGTTATTTCTATAGCCATGCTGTCACAAGACTAAATAGGTTACCCGTTTCCCCCATTCAGCAGATATCCACATTCCCTCTGCTGCTCCTTCCTCCTGTTCACATATTGTCTTTCGCACACTGACAAAAGGACAATCCAGCTGTTAGTAATGAAAATAAAAAGCAAGAAACAAAAGTAACAAGATATGTAATTTGAAATGGAGAATACACAATTGTCACTTTATTCAGGGAGTGAGAAGTGCACGCTAGCTCCTCTCCAACCCCTAGCTCCAGGACACCTCTGGCTTCCCAAGGCTTCCTCCCCCAAGAGACAGGACACAGCAGCAAGAAGCCACGGAGGGTTTCTCAGACATTGTGGCTCCCCTCATTCCCTTTCCCATCAAGGTAGCAATACTGTTTAGACCACTGACCCAAGCACTTTCCATTCCCTACCTCCAGTCACCCTTTCCCCTTCCCCAGCACCCTTTGAGAAATGAGGGGAAGGACCAGAAACAGAAGAGAGGAAAACAGTGCTTTTGCCTCTGCTCAGAAGCAACACTCCCACTACTCCAGCTTTAGAAAATACTGAACCTCTTTAATCATAGAGGAGACCCAGTTTCCCCTGTAAAGCTTTAAACTTGGCCTTCATCGGCCTGCACAAGCACTGGCAACCCAAACAAGCAGCATTTTACTCATCTTTCCCACATACTAAGGACCAGCTGGCCTGTTTCTATTGCCCAATGCAAGAAGGAAAAAAAAAAAAGAAAAAAGAAAAAAAAAGTCAGCCTTAAGTGTTTGCCAAGCGGGGAGATTACTTTTTGATATTTTTAGCAACACCTCTTCCCTTCCCACCCATCCAAAGTTCACATGATTGCATCCTTTTGAGATAGCTTACGCTGATCAGTGGAAGTAATGAGTGCCTAGAAAGCACCAATGATATAAAATGTAGATTCTTGGTTAATATAACTGGTTTATTTTTTGCACCACACTTCAAAAACCCTTGCCAAGAGATAGTCAGGAACAGATCTGACTAACTGGAACCTGGTCTCCAAAGAGTATGGGATGTGGGCACTTTTCCTCCTCCTACCTCTACATCTCAGGAGCTCAGGGGGAAGAAAAAAAAAAAAAAAAATCACAACCAGCTATGCTCGATGGCTTATGAACTAAGGCTGCTGGGCAAACATGTTACGGTTTGGCAAGACAGCAGTGTGAAGGGCATGCATATAGGGCACAATGGTGGCTCCATCAAGACAAGATTCCACTCAAAAGGTCAAATGAGAGAGAAATTCCAAATTACTGTACTATTGCAATACCAAATCATTTTACACAGCGGAATGAGTCAATCAGCAACAGTTAAGTACAGTGAGCTCTTAAAGACAGTAAAGATTTCTCACATTATTATTATTCTTTAAAACCTGGGTCAAACTCCAAGACTTTTCAAGGCTGTAAACAGACAAGCCCATCATATTACAGCAGCAGACACACATCTTCCAAACCCAGCTGGGTGCTGTGGAAAGGCTGAACATCCAGGAAGGCATCCTCACTGGAGGTGGTGCCCTCTAAAAGCAGCAGAATGGGCCCTGCAAGCACACCCAGGGGAGACCTGACCTCCGTGCTGAAGTCAGCTAAATAACCCAGTCACTTCTACCTGAAGCTGGCTTTGTAGAAGTTACATGAGTGGCCCAGCTGGCAGAGCAGCAGAGATAGCAACCTCTGAAAACAGGGGGCACAGCTTCCTCTCCCGATGCAGCCATCTCCAGAAGCAGACACCTGTCCTCAGGCCAACGTGAGCATATGAGAAGCTTATATATCAAATCCCACCCAGCACTGAGTCATGCACCGATGTGGTGTGCAACTGCAATCAACGGGCTGTGAGCATGCCCAGTTTAACCCACACAAATCCGACTTTTAAACGTCTGCGACTGTTGCATATCCTCCTCTCACCCCCATCCATGACAGTCTTCCAGGTCCTTATCCTCACAGCACCCCTACCAGCAGATGAGAGCTTTTATCAACAGACACACAAAGCGCTGAGTGCCAGGCTTGCAGGAGTTGAGGCAGGTTTCCCAAACTCCATGTTAGAGCCCTAACTGTGGGTCATCCTTCCTCCTCATCCCACTCTTAGAAATGCTGAAATCAAATAGAAGCCCACAAATAACACATTTGTAATATTTCAAAGCAGATCTTGAAAATTCAGTCTGCTTCCAGCTCTCCTGGGAGGTGACTGTTGTATTCATTAACTCACAAGCTTCCCCAAGGCACAGACAGTCCCTCTTCTGTCTGCATGGGGCCTGGCTCAACAGGGTGCTGTAAGGATAATATTCATACCCAAAAACACAGAGTTAGATTTAACATGCCCTTGAAATGCAGGCAGCTCCTGGATCACTTTTTCCCTGACAGATTTCACAAGTCAGTTTGTTTTTTCCCATTTTTGCCAAACTCAGAGGCACAGTAAGGACTATATTTAAAATGTAGTTAACAATCACAGCAAATCTTAAAATTTTGTTTTTAACATTCATCTTTTACTAAAAGACTATCCAAAACAAGTTATCTGGTTCCTCTCCTTCTCCTGCCTTCAAAAAGAGTTCAGAACTAGTTTGTCTTGCATCTACTTCAATTATTTCAGAACAAGAAAGCCATATGAGAAATACGATAGAGGCTAAACAATTCCTCCTTGCTCCACACCAAGCACTGCCTTGCATTCATTCTGCACTGCTGTTCTGCTCGCACTCCCACTTTACGCCAAATGTAACTGATCCTAAAAGGTGCCAAGTAACAGCGAACCAAACCGTGGAGAGGCAAGCTCTCAGCAATAGGCAGCAGCAAATACACTTGCAGCCCAGAGGACCGAAACAGGGGCACAGCCCTGCAAAGATGCTGGATTTTCCCAAGCTGCCTCCGCTTTGGGATTATGAATGCTCTTTCTGCAGTGCCGGCATTTGCATACCACAGCATATTTACAAAGAAATCAATCGGGACACAAGCATGAAGGTGAACACAGCGATGAGGCCCGTAGTGCTTGGGGCACCCCACAGAAAAGCAGGCAGCTTTCTGCTCTGCTTAGATGCTTCAAGGAAAAGCAAACCAGTTTCAACCTATCCACATCTAAAGCATGATCCCCTTCCCCACCCTGTTTAACAAAGAGGACAGAAGTTTGCAGGCACCAGGCCTTACAAGCTCTCTAAAACGCAACCACCACGTGGTGAGTGTCAGGAGCGGAGCTCACACAAAGAGCCGAGAGGCAGGAGGAGACTGAGGGGAGAGGGCTGGGAAAGGCTCTGCAGCCAGGAGACGGGGGAAGGGGGGACCAAATCTTATTCTCCAGCCATCACCACAAGGAAGAGAACACAAAAGGGACGGGGAGGCTAAGCAGATAAGTAGAAGCCAGTCAAACGCCAGCCTGGCAGTGTTGATAAATGAAGGAGACAAGACCCTG
This sequence comes from Aramus guarauna, assembly GCA_013400195.1. Classification (NCBI taxonomy): domain Eukaryota; kingdom Metazoa; phylum Chordata; class Aves; order Gruiformes; family Aramidae; genus Aramus; species Aramus guarauna. Next base: position 709,334 of record VXBL01006297.1, on the reverse strand, counting down.
CTGGAAGGAGAAGAGTGTGGTTTGGTAGAGAGCTGAGGGAGGAACCCAGCTTGGCACTGCGCCGGGAGGGGAAGGAGGAGACGCTTCCCGGCAAGGCCGAGGAAGGCAGTTTGCACAGCACTTACCTGCCCTGTAGCACGTCCCTCGTACCGCACGTGCTACGGCATGGTCCTCCTCACACACACGCAGATACACAGATACAAAATTAACTTAATTTTACTGTGTTCAGGGCCATTAGTCTTTCCAATCTGAGGACCAAGATCCTATTCAGCACTTAAATGCCTCTTTACTGAGGCTGAAAATTCTTCCGTTTTCTCCAATTTCAAAAGAAAACCAGAAAAATCCCTTTTAGATACAATTCATGCTCAGGGCAAAACATCCCCTCTCTGCCTTCTTTCCAAAAACCATCATCATAGTGAAAGCTGCCAGAGTGTCCCTGCCTGTATTAAGAGTCCAGAGGTCTCTCTTTCCCTTCCCACAAATTATATAATGGGAAAAAATGCAGTGGCCAGCCCCCAGCAGTTGTTTGACAGGATTACAGCTGTGCCGCCTTGCACATCAATTATGCTGCCCCGCACTGCACAAATTCAAAACGTGGCTGCCAAGCTCATTTTCTTTACCCAGTGACCACTGGATAACTCCTCAAAAGCAACCAGCAGCTCTCCGCAGGGGACCGTATTGAGCTCCAGCCACATAAGGAGGCGTTAAACAATCATCCCTGTACTCCTACACCCAGTGCTACCACCCTGGCCACTCCGGAGCAGCCTCCACACTATCACCTCAGTGTCAGTGACCCAATGCAGCCTCTTGTTCTGCCACCAGGTTGCTTCAAATCCAAACCTCAGCTCCCCAGCTTGTAAAAAAGTGCTTAATGGGGCTTATACACAGCCATACAGAAGAGAAGGAGGAAAAAAAAAAAAAAGAGCAGCAGCAAGAACAAGACAGCAAGGGAAACAAAACACACAGGGACATAAAGAGGACAGAGAGCCTCAGGGGAGGGACAGTATTTAGAAGAGCAGAGTTATTAGAGACTGAGAAGCTAAACCATGCTAAGGTTGCTGGGGCTTCAAAGGGAAAAAAAAAAAGCCTGTGCAGAGCATCTTGGAGAACACAACAGCCTTACAGGTGCATATGTGGGCTGCAGCAGGGAAAAGCTGAGACACATTGGCACCAGAGAGGAAAGCAGACTGTCAAAGGAAACTACAAGGCAAAGCAGGCCAGGGAATCCACATCATTTACCCATAGCGAGGGGCTCTGCCAAGCATTTTGAGACACTTGCATCTTCCTCGGCAGAAAAGCTACACGTCCTCTTCATTTCTGTCCTGGCCTACACTTTATAACTTTCCCAGCACAATTTATTGCATTTACTGAAAGATGATAATTTTCCCCCCAACGTCTGGATTTTCATAGGCAGTTATTTCAACATAAGTTTGCTGCCTTAAATGCTAGGCTACAAGACAGACAACCATGGAACAGGGACTAACAACCACCATTCTTAGTACAACTGAGTTCTGATGTGCGACTGGGAGCTGTAGGTACTGCTGCAACACTGATTTCACCCTGTGCATTTGACAGTCTTGAGTCTTCTGCTCTGTGCCACCACTCAAATAAAATTGCTACGCATCCAGTTATATCTACATTGAAAAGAAAGAATGAGTGTCAAAGTAAGTCAGGGTAAGCTGACTCCACAGACTTCTCTCCTCCTCCTCCTCCTCCCCCAGAAAATCCCTCAGCCTCACCCCCCCTCCTTGCATGCACACAGCCCCTCGGCAGAAGCTTTGCACACATTAAAGCAATACTTATTAGCACAGCCAGGGACACTGCTGAAAGCCTCAGCTCCCTTTAAGGCACACTCCGATTGGTCCAACTTTCTAACAATAAAACTATTTGTAGGCAGATATTCATGATACTGGCAGTAATTCTTGGTATGATTTCATTCATTAATACCTAGCCTGAATGTACAACCGCAAAGGAGGAAGAGTCCACAGCCTGTAAAAGATACCAAGCACGCTCCAGTTAAAAATAAAACAAAAACAACAGTTAGGAGTAAATCAGATTCATCAAACAAGACTACTAAAGCTCTTTTCCTTTGGCAGTTTTCTGTAGCATGCATTTACTGTGCAGAATGACAAGAACATCTTATTCTACTTGTTCATAAGATTCCACCCAAGCCATGCCCGCAGAAGGCACTGGCTGTCTGTACTGGGCCCAAACGCAAGCAAAACTCCAAGCTCTCTCTTGTCAACACTTCCTACGCCTCCACTTGCAGAGCCCTGTGTGAGGGCATCCAGCTGCAGCACCGTGACACGCTCACCCTCCCACACCTCCGCAGAGAGCTCTCCACTATCCTGCAACAGCTGCGGAGCTTCCTTCAGGAGCAGTCATGACATGCCACTGCACAAGACACAGAAGCAGAGAAGTGGGACTCCCAGAAGCACCAGACAAACCCCATCTGAAAACCGTCATTCTGCAGAAATATGGCCCAGGCTGGATACTAGATCTTTGCACCCAGGTATTTTATCTGGTATCACCAGCATAAGCTACAAATGCCAGCTCTTCTGCTCCAGCAAGGCCTGAACACTAGCAATGCTTGCAAGACCTTGGCACAGGGCAGAGACACAGAAATACCCCTGATGAGTCCTAAGAAAGTTGGGATGTTCATTTCCTCAAGGTCACGATTACTACAAGTACCAGCATTGTGTCCAGGCTGGTAAGCCACATGCTAGATCAACTCACATGGCCTCCAGCAACACAGTCCTAACAAGATCAGTCTTACACCTGTACCCACCCTTCGCATGGTACATGACATTGCCAAGCTGCTGACTGCATGGCCTTACTTGTTTCCACGCCCCTCCTCCCCCAAGAAGGGAAAAAGGAAGTTGCTTACCACACTCTTACTTAAAAGACCACTTTCTCATAGCAGTGTTCCAGACCCACTGCCAGCTGTTCCAGGCTTGCAGAAACAAGACCACCCCATTGCATCTGGTGCTGTCCTGAACCAACAGCACCAAATTACATGCAGAGTCCCCTCCAAAAGCCTCTATTTCCCCCCTCTCACAGAACACAACAGTTCGGCCACGGGTATGAACAGGTTCATCAAAAGACATTATCAGTACAAGAGCAGTTCAAAGATGAGTCCCAGGGCCCTGGCATATCCCCCCACAACCTCAGCACCTCCTTATGCAACTGCCCAGTCAGTAGGTAGAAGAGTCACATGAGACTAGCACAGATGCTGGGAGAGCAGGTTTTAAGTTATTCCCGCACAAGAAAAAGGAGTAATAATTAAGCAATGCCTAATAGATGCTCTATCTATTTGAGAATCCTTGCACCCTTGACTATAGCAATACACCAAGAAAACAGCACTGCCTCTATGCAGTTTGTTTAAGTATCTGTGCTATCGCCAGTAGAAAATTCTGCAGCATTTTCTAGGAAAGATGACACCAGAGCACCACAGTTTCCACATCTCTGGCTTAGGGCCCTTGTATAGTTCTTTTTGTGCAGAGTCGGTAAGGCTGGAAAACTTGTTACCATCACCTCCCTCCCCCACATCCTGAGAGCAAAGCCCTTCTGAAGGTCCCACCCAGTGGACTAAAGGAACTGAATGACTACGCCTTTTTCTTCCAAGCCCCACTTTACTGGGGAGATGCTACTGGAAAGCAAAAGCTTCTAGGTTGCTTCTTGATTCCTGAAACAGAACATCACATGCCAGCAGGCTCAGCTAGTGCCCTGCAGTAACACTTCATGTAATACAAGGGCACCGTGCCTTTGCTCTACTGCACCACTGCAAGAAAGAATTTCCCCTGTAGGAACAGAGGAGAGAGAAAAGGGACAGGGAACACACCAGGCTATGGTATGTAGAAACAAAAATGTAAGCATTTGTCTCTTATGGGCATCTCCTGTCAGAAGGATATTGCAGAGTAGAACCCCCCACAAGCTGTATGCACACTTGCTAGGTGGCCAGTTGTTGCTTCCTTACCAAGTTTAGGATTGGTCATGTCCAACTTTACCCTATGATGCTGGCACCTTCTTGAACAGGTTTCAATTTAAATATATAGGCCAAGGACATGCTACCAACACCACTAGGAAAGCACATTTTTCTGTTTTCAGAAGTCCTTCCTCTGCTGTTCCTGTAGAACCATCAATTTTAGCCACTAGAAAGCATGCGGGGGGTGGGGGAATTTTTTTAAATTTTTTTTTTATTATTATTATTTTTTAAATAGAAGCACTAGTTATCATCCCTGGGTTTGCCATTTAGCTATACTAACAATCTTTGCCCTGTCTCCCTTGGCTGTACTGTAGAAAACTCACTTGAAACCGTCACACAACCATATCACTTTTGCCATTGTTCAAAAAACATGGCGAGTTTCCCTTGTTCCTCCTGTTTCTTTGTTCAGGTGACTTCAAGGCCACGTACAATAGCATAATTCTCAGCACTGCCACTCGTGAATTAGAAAGGGAACCTCCCCAGCCACCTGAATCCTTGGTGGAACACACACAGAGGATGCAGGGAAAGGGTCATGCCATGCCCCATGTTCTCACAGGTTTGACACTGTCCTATCTCATTACATCCTAACATAAAGATGATCAGTCTTGTTCACCTCATGCATCACCCAGAAGTGTAATGGTTCCTGAAGTTTTGAAACAGAGGGCGTGAAAACTAGTTCTCTTTTCTTTCTACCTGCCCTTTCCCAAAAGTTTTCAAAGTAGTCAGCTGTGGGAACTTGGAACTTCATTTATTCATCTAGGAATGAGAAACACATCATGCCTAATTGAGTTAGCCCCAAAATTTCCATCAGGTATGCTGTCAAATAAAGCTCTTTAATACAAGGTACATTTATTATCATTCAGAAGTGAGACTAGAACCTCACAGCACACTATGGTAGTAAGTATATTTGTTGCCAGTTGGTGTATCTCTAAAATGAGACAAAGGAGGGAGGAAGAGTGTCAGAAATAGAAAGTATCAATATTGTTAACTCAAACAGAAGGTTATGTATCCTGGGGGCTCTGAAATGGTATGTAAATAAAGGCCTAGTGTCATAATGCAAACGTAAAGAAACAAGTACAACATCCCAGTCCACATAAAAGTGTCCTTCATTGTGACATGGAAGCAAGGACAAAAAATAAATCTGATGCCACATTATCACTAATTAAATTCATATATACCAATTTTCTTTTTTTAAATGAAGGAAACATATTTGAATTCATTAGTGACAGAACACATTCTGAATAACTTAAGTGCAGCAGTCATCTCCATTTAAAACATTTCACTTTTAATCCTAAATATATCTCGAGAATATCCCTTCTGATTTTTCCACGCTGGACTTGAGGAGGGGAAAGCGCATTGTGAGAGCTAATGACTTACTCCTTTTCCCTATTGAGTCCTCACATCTAGTACATCACATCCATGACCTTTCCACAGAGATTAAGTGTTGTTTCATGTACTGAATCTTGCCCTAGAGAACTATCTGGCCTTCATGAAACAACGCTATCATCCATGAACCAGTCCCAGGTATCATTTACTTCTGGTTATGAGGATCTGTGTTAAGTCTGACCTTCTGACTTTGAGCCCAAAGTTCACAAGACACCCATAAAACCACTTTATTCATTTATTAAAACAAACAAAAAACCTGAGGGAATTATTTTCTTCTCACAGACCTAAAAGATCTGATCCTTGGGAGTCCCTGCATTTCATTACTGATTCATGAAGACCTTACCCTGCTAAGTTGCTTTGCAGCCAGATGCCCCATGTTTTCTTCTCTCAAGCACTGTTACTGGGACAACAAAAGCTTAGATCGTCTGCTAGAATGCTTATACGTGGCAGTTCTGAAGAAAATGCTGTATGAAAATGGATTTATTTCTGACTACCACAGAGAGTGACTGAACGTGGAACAGGGATACTACATGGGAAACCAGGTTTTGTTCCCTGGAGCAGAAGCAAGTCACTTTACCTCAGTGCCTTGACTTCCTCCTGCCTTCAACTCGCAGCAATAGTCAGGACTTTGCAGACGCAGAGGGCTAGAAAGCCTAAAGGCCATTATCAGGACAGCATTCTGGGCTCCACAGCAGAAAGCGTTGCTGCACACACACAAGCCAGGCAAAGACAGACCTTGGGGGGATTTTTACTACCACAGTGCACTTCAAAGTGAGAAGACCACAATTCAAGTCAATTCAAGTTACCTCCTGGAGGTAACAGTGGTCCATAGGAGGCTTCTATCCATCACATCCAAAGAACGAATCTCCCGTATTAACAGCTTACCAACACTTGCAAGTCACCATGCCTGCTGAAGAACATCTTCCACAGCAGATTGATCTACAAAAATGCCCCTTCGGGGGAGGGGGGGAGGAAGTGGAGTTCTGCTGGGGAGCAGTCACACCCTCAATTATTTCGTAACTTTTCCAGTGTAGGCTCCAATAGCACTTGCACATCCAGTTCCAGTGCTAATGGGAGCAGACACCAGTGTCAAGCAAGTTACCTGAGCAAGTCTCTTAGTAGCTGTGTCTCTTTTGCTTGAGACAGAGGCCTTTCCAGGGACCTAGATATCAGAGATCTCCTTAAAATGGTTCCTGGTCTGAAAGGGCAAAGCAAGAGCAGAAACCATTCACTCAGCAGGACAAGAAAGTGCCCTTGGCCTCACAGTCTCAGAGTGGTGTCTAGTAGGATATGAGATGCCTTGCCTACCTAGGAAAGCCTGCCGCTTCCCAAACATCATTTAAAGTTTCACAAAATCCCTTTCTAAATAGGACACCCTATTGGGAAGGAGAAGAAAAGAAGGGGAAAGCAAGCCATTCACAGCTGACTGGAGTTCCCCCATAAGGGTTATACAGCCTTAACTACAGCAGATTAAATTCACACTCTAGCTCATACAGGAAAAGCTTTTTAGTATAGACAAAGAATAAGTCAGAACCCTACGTCCCTGCAGATCTGTAGCCAGAGTTGTGCTACACAGCTTAAGCTTTACTTAAATTACTAAAAGAACATAGCAGGAGGATGATACCCATATACCTGAACTATCAAAAGGAGTTCCTGAAGTTCTTATATCCAGGAATCTCACTGCATACTACAGTTAGCCTACATATATCTGCTACCCCAAGCATAGTCATGACATAAACCACAACACTGCTCAGTTTAACTTGCATATCTGTACAGAGATTTGAGTTAACCCCAACTGGCAGCTAAGCCCCACGCAGCAGCTCGCTCACTTTCCCCCGGTGGGATGGGGGAAAGAATCAGAAGGGTTGAAGTGAGAAAACTTGTGGGTTGAGGTGAAGACAGGGTAATAGGTAAAGAAAAAGCCTCACAGGCAAGCAAAGCAAAACCAGGAATTCATTCCCCACTTCCCATCGGCAGGGAGGTGTGTTCAGCCATCTCCAGGAAAGCGGGGCTCCATCACGGGTAACAGTGACTTGGGAAGACAAGCACCATCACTCTGAATGTCCCCCCCTTTCTCCTCCTTCCCCCAGCTCTCTATGCTGAGCATGACACCATATGGTACAGAACATCCCTTTGGTCACTGGGGTCAGCTGTCCCAGCTGTGTCCCCTCCCAGCTCCTTGTGCACCCTCAACCTATTCGCTGGTGGGGTGGGGTGAGAAGCAGAGAAGGCCTTGGCTCTGTGTAAGCACTGCTCAGCAGTAACTAAAACATCCCTGTGTTATCAACACTGGTTTCAGCACAAATCCAAACCACAGCCCCGTACCAGCTACTGTGAAGAAAATGAACTCTGTCCCAGTCAAAAGCAGCACAGCAGTTACTATCAGTGAAAAAGTAGTCACACTACACTATGTCCTCGCCTGCAGTAGAAGGCGGCTGCTCCATGGTTACACTGCTACAATTGAGTCAATTCAGCAGAACTTCACCAGGAAGCCAAAAATCCTGTGTCCGCCCCATGTGCTCCTCCTCAGAGGCTGCTGAATTAAGCCTTCTTTTCCTACAGTCAGGTTATGACAGACAGCAATCTTCAGGTCAAGTCCAAGGATGGTCTGACACTCTACAACGTCTTCACATACAGTACCTTTGTAGGGAATATTGCCAAAATACAACAGAAGGGCAAGGCAGGACCAACCCCACTCTCCCTCAAATCCCACATGCTTCTCCATAATGAAACTTGATAGGTTATGTGCTGAGAGAAAGTCTAGCCCCAGCTCAGGATGACTGATGCCAATAAAAAGCAATTTTAACTCTGGCTGGTAAAGTGTTGGATGGAAAAAATCAGTCTGAACCACCCAGTTATTTACAGCACTGCAGACTTCCTGTTTTGATGCAAGTCAGCAAGATCTTCTGGAAAACCCAGGAACAAAAAGCAGGAGTTAAGGAGGATAAGTTAGTTACAGAGAAGCTAATGATCTATCTCTGTTAGACTTCAGAGCAGAGGAGACTGCATCTATGCCTATCCTTTTCCAGCAGTATTTCAAAGACTAATGCACAGGAAAGTGAAGGAATAAATTAGCGAACTAGAAAGAAAAGCAAGCTACTACCCGTAAGAAAGGAGGCTATCTATGCCTTTTCACTTTCAGATACAAGTCTTCTCCCCCACTTCCCCAGTCCATCCTTCCTCATGTGCCACATTATTCTAACTAGATAGGGCAACGGCTAGTACAGAGTACAGAGCCTTTAGGAGGCAGGCGGGCAGAAGTGATTCTGAGAAGTTCAGAACAGCAAGTCTTACCTCCACACCAGGTAAACTGCCTGAAGATCACTGGAGACAGCTATTAAAATGAAAAGCTAAACAAATGAGGACAAGACAGTTTGGTTCTGGAGATAATGTTGTTATCCTAAAAGCTCCTAGAGTTCTAAAAAAGATTTTAACATGCTGCTAAGCTTTAATCAAGTCTCTTGGCAATTTACAATTCTGGAGAATCGCAGGTGATAGGATGAGACAATGCTGTGGATTAAGAGCAGCTACATAAAAGGGAGAGGACAAAAACCCCCACAATTCCGCTTCATGGCATTTGTGCTCTGAAGTTCATGGATTCACTCCATAGCAGTCAAGTACAAGCCCACCTCCCGAGCATTCCCAGTACATATCCTGCTATATTGGCAGAACTGTGCTTTGTACAGCTATAGCAAACCACCTCCCAGCAAGTTTTGCTGGTAGAAAGGTGGGGTTTGCTGGCCACACGGCACCTACATTAAGGATTTCTGCTTGCCAGCAGCTGGCCCACATCTCTAACTCAAAGATGATCTAACAGCATATCCCACCATCACAAGCCTGCACACAGCCAATAATTCCAAGTTTATTTTTAAAGCTGTAATTGATAAAGCCACAAGGAAAGAGCTTTGCAAACTAGTGACAGAGCCACCCTGCAAGCCCTCCATCACAGCCAGTTACAGCTTACTTAACAACAATGGGCCTTGAGGACTGCTCTCAAAATACCAGCAACATTGCTCTCTGCTCCCCTACAAACAGCTCTACAGCAGAACATGGTGCTGCACATCTCTTTCTTCCAAGGCCCTGGACCAATTACTGAGAAAGATCATTCACTTAAAAGCATAAAACTTCACAAAGCTGAGAAGACAAGCAGCAGGCAGCCTGGCTTCCAGCAACTGCTCCTGAATCTGGGGGCTCTATCCGGACCCCCTTGCACATACCGCACCAAGCGGGAACCAAGCTAGCACCACACATTTCAGGCTTACTACTTAGCCCACCAGAGTGCTCACATGCTGACAATTCAAAAGCAAGTTTCCAGGAATAAGTAGCAGGGATTTTTGTCGCTAGATGGATGATTTATATTAGTGTGATAGTCATACCCTGCAAAAAGTCTTCTGATAATCAAAGTACAGCTACAGATCAATTTGTCTGATACATGAAATGCTCTGCATAGCTGGTAATGCACCTTAAAGAAACACATTTTCAAGACACTTGGGTGCACCCTAGCAAGCAGGTTGCTGAGCCAGTATGTTTCATTCTTCTCTCCACAAGCCATTCCCACAAGGTGCCAATTAGGACAATGGTGGTTTGGCTGCTAGATCCACGAGAAGCTGTTCTAGCTACTCTGACCTCTTACCATCTTCTTGTCTCACCTGTGTACTCATCTGTCATAACACACGTCAAACTGCAGCAAGGTGTACTTGGTCATAGCCTTGGACCAGGCTTTTGCTTGTCAATGTCATGATAGCATCTCTTCACAGTAAAGCAGGTCACCAGGAGGCCTTGAACCCTGAGAGGGGCCTCCTTAAATTATGCCTCTACATCAGAGCAACAAGAGCCTATTCCCCTCAGGGTGCCCTAAGGCTCTGTCATAACTGAGCCCAGGAAGATAATTCCACCATCCAACAGACAGTGGTTTTCACAGACCACAGCAGACATACTTAGGACCTGCTTTTAATCTCTCCCAAGAGCCAACTGAACAGGAGTTCTGTTAAGATTTCCAACCAACCAGCACTCACACGTTGTACAGACGCACCTTGCGCAGAGAGGGCAGGAACAAACCTGAGCTCCACTACCAAGGGCTTCTGATGGATGCAGCAGGCACTCAGCACCCTCTGGCTACCTTGCACATGGCTGAGTGACAAATGCTGTGGTGTCACCATAGACCAGCTATCCCCTCATCATTTAGCAGGTGATAGTGCTGGAGTTGTCATTTAATAAAGATTTGGAATTCACTTCCTGTTTTACACCATCGTGGAGAAAATTAGCTTAGCTCAGAGGCATAAGACAACGGTATGACTGATGCAGAGGGTGTTTATCTAGGCAGGCAGCTAGAAAGGAGTCCGGGAGAACTGAACATGCTTCTATTAGCATCACTTGGCACTCACTTCTCCAGCTTTTGCAGTAGATGAGGCCTTTGAGTGTGGGAAATTCTGGGCTTCAGGCACTTGCTTGAATCCAGAATGCCAGAACACACTGCCTCAAGAGTTTCCCTACCTTCTCCAATATCTTGTATTCCCCTCGCAGATTTTCAGGGGACAGACCTCCAGATTCTCAGAAACCCTCTGGTGCAATAGTCACAGAAAAAAAGCACAGAACAGAAACTGCTGTTTAAGGTGGCAGAGGGTTTCTCTTGAGCCAGTGAAATCCCCCTGTTCCAGGGCAGTGGCTGTTCCACCATGCCAGGCTTCACCCACAGAAGTGAAACAGTGTCCCTGTCCAGAACAGGGACAAGATCAAAGCAGTCAGAGCAAATCACTCCCCAACTGCAGTGATCCCTGAGAGCAGTTTTTCTTGCCTGAGCAAGCAAGAGAGGCAACATCATGAACTAGAAGTTAAGGTAACCCAGAGAGATATACCCTTACATGAGCAGCACTGGACAGCCTGGGAAACCTTCCAGTTCCTCATCGCTCCATCGCAGGCAGAGGGAAGGAATTAAACTTTGAGACACATCAACACTGCTCAGAAAGCACATCACAGGTCTGGTACAACAGAGTCTAACCCCAACACACTTTTATTTGCTATATATTTCTCTTCTTTCCAAGCAGCCTGAAAGGAAAGTGTATAAATTTAGCTTCTGCCTTCCCTGCTAGAGACATCTCCCTCCCCCCACAGTGCGCAAATGCAGACTCCTCCCTGAGATGGCCAGGCAAGCCAAGCACTGGCTGCACCTGCTTTACTTTGCAGTAAAGCTACAGCAAGCACACTGTCTCCATGAGGAATTCACAGTGGAATAGTTAATGCACCTTAGTTACTCTGCAGACAGAAACACTTTTGACTTTTGGAAGACAGATTACAAAGGAAAATTTCTTGTTTTACCTTCAGAGTCTGCTGCGGTCAGATCAGACTTCAGATGCATCAATTCTGTTAATAAGACAGACCACAAACACTGACACCTCCTCTCCCCATCTTAATTTTCACAAATCAGACAGGGGGGATTCCAGCCTTGCCTCAAAGCACTAGCTCTGCTCAGGCTGCTGGTTTCTGCCCTAATGTCTCTAGATCCATGCATTCTTGTCCACTGTCATCCCCATACTGAGCAACACAGGTAGCTTTAACATAAAGCAGCGAAAGCTAAAAGGTTCAGCTTTCTGCCCAAGGTCACGCTGGAAGTCAAGCAATGAGTTTCCTATGGTGAAACACCTGTCACAGTCTATGCCAAGTGGAAATGATTCTCACACGTCAAGATTTTAGGTGACTTTGCTTAATGAAACCAAGCTCTTTTCTCCCCACCGCCACCTCTTACCTTCAGATGTCAGTGTTCTTCGCTGCAGGGCAAAGTACCTAAACCAAGCTTACCTTCCCTGAAGCCTTGCCTGTTTCCCCATTTGAAAAATCAACTGTAGAATGCTTTTTCAGAACAAGATTTTAAGCCACTGGGCCAAAAAGGGGAGGAAGGGGAAGAAATATCATCACGTTATCTACATACTAAGCTAGCTCACCTCCCAAATAGTTTCTCATTTATTCAACTCCAGCCTCCATTGTACAAAGAGAGGAGACCCAGTTGGAGGCTAGCAGAGTAAGAAACACAAGAACATGATGAAAGCTTAGCTATGGAGAACACACATGCAGCAGAGGTGCCAATTACTTATCTTAGTACCTGGATTAACTGGGCACTGAAAGTCCTGTCCTAAACAGGAACAGCGGCTACTTTCCCTGTGGCACACAAACGTCCCAACCGCCTCTATGTGGAAAGAAGTAACAAGAGCCATGAACGCTGCAGGTGGCAGCATTCATTTTCCCCAGTCCCAGCACGAGCTTGTACTCTTACAGTCCAAATGACTGAAGGAGGGAAACAAGTTATTTTTCTTCCCTTGCCAATGACACCTTCTCGTTACTACACAACTAAACCCTGGAAAGAACCTATCAGCCAGCTTCAGAAGCCACCTCCAGCAATCAGATATGTCCCAGAAAGCCCTACAGGGGCTAGTGTCAAATCCTAGTGCCCTACGTGCTCTTTCCCCCATCGCTGCCAATGAGTCAGACATCTACACAGAAGGGCCTTTTTTGGTGTGATGACGGTTTCCCCCCACCCAATTCATTCCAGGGTCTGTCCATGATCATTACTTCATTCCCTCGCTCACTTCACTAATGTTCTAGCTGTGCTTGGCTGCAACCAAAGACTATTTATTTATGGCTATTTGGAAGCAGTATACCCACCACCCCCAATGTTAGCCCACACTCCTACTCCACTAAATTACAGCTGCATGGAGATAGTTCACTACAATGCAAGTTAAACAGCCACTTAAATATCCGCTTTGACAAGAAGATCTTTGTCACCCTACAGTTGTGTGACATGGACACATCTGTGAAACAACAGTGTTGTGATCTAAGCACGACAGGGATCTCACACCTAACAATAGCACCAGCACAAAGTGCCTGCTCTTACTGAACAGGGTCCTGGGCACGCCCGGCCAAATTCAGTGCCCTTCCCTCCACCTGCTGCAGCAAGGACACCCCAATGGTACAGGAAGGTCCTGCTCTGAACACATGGAACAGCACGGGAACAGCGCATGAGTGACTGCAATATTGCTTGTTTTTCAGAGGGGGGAGGTTGAGCTGTTGCATGGCACAAGAAACTGGAATTGGCATGACCTAGAAGATCTGAGTTAGGCAAGGCCCATCCCAGCCTCAGAGAGGTCTATGAATGCAGGTAGTTACAGTATTTCCATCACAGAGAGATATGGTGCTTTGTGCAGCTCAGCGATGAAACAAGGAGTCTGGAAAGAAAGGAGGTTAGAGGTACAAAGAGAAAGTCATAAGGGCCCCTTAACCCAAACAAGTATTTAGCTAAGAATTTTTATGGAGTAAAACAGAGAGATAGAGGAACAAGACCTGTACTGTAAACCTCATGCCTGAAAAGAAGTAACAAGACTTGAGAAGATCCACTCAGAGGTGAAATCAGATTCTAGACCCTGCAAAGCACACATCTTGCAACTTTACTCAGCTGAATATTGTGCCAAGAGCCAGCCTGCATGGTGACTTACAGTGTTTGGCTCTTCCTGCATCTGGCTTGGGCACACTCCCCAGAGCCAGCAGTTCATTTGGCTCACTCACACTTCCAGCAGCCTGCTACAGTCCAGCAGAAGGTAATCACACATGAGGTCCCCGTGCCCTGATGGCAGTACAAAGGGACGCTGCCTGGCTTCAAAGGACAGGCAAGACAGCCAGGAGAGTAAAATATACCAACAGGATGGCTGAAACGCTCACTTGCAATCCCACACACACCTTTATGGCAGGTTATGGCAAGCAAGCCATTAGCTCCGTGGTGACCAAGCTTCACCAAGCCCAGCCCAGCAGGCCCCAAGTAAACAGTATGCTGTGGGGACATCACACTTTGCCACTTGTGATTTCCTGTGACCGTCAGCAGAACAACAAGAGCAGGTGCCAAACATAGTGGGATGCAAGTTGTGCAAGGCCTCTATTTCTGAGCAAGCTGCTTTTGGGTAACGTAGAACAAATGTCACAGCAAAGAAGACTTTCAGCAGAATGGCCTGAGAAACTGGGGGGCTGGCAGAATGTATGCGAGCAGAGAAAGCCACAGCTCTCCTTCCCTGGGAGGAGAGAAAGCAAGGGCAGGCCTGGTCTGGCTCTCCCAATGCCAGGCAAGCTGTGTATCTGGCCAGGTTGCCAGAGCAGTACCCAGCCATGTATGTAAAGCCCCTAACACAGACAAGAACAGCTGCTGTAGCTCAGCTCAACACGGATGTGTCAGGCCTCCAGACACTAGCCAAAGGCTGTTGTAAGATATTGCCATGAATGTAGCTTCCCTTCCACCATCCCTCCACCAGCCTGGTTGTCTCCTGGTCTCACAAATTCAATTCAAGACCATATTCTCCAAAGTGTAAGAAAAGTGGATTTGCATTTACCTGAACTGACCACTGTATGTTTAATCTATCAAATCATCAAACAACAGAAAGAATAGCCAAACACCTTTAGAAGAGGACACTAACAGCATGAGGTTTTTTGGTATTTTAATTAAGATTTTCCCTGCTGCCACTTTTCAGCCCTTCTTGGTTGGTTCTTTTCCTATTCCCCCACCCATCTAAGACACTTAGCTTCCAGCTCCGCTGACCTCAAGTCTTCCTCTCATCATTCTTACATCTTCACTGATTTCTCTCTCCTTACAGTTGCCCTCTAAGACTACAGAGTCTTGCCAAAATACAGAAGATAAAATACATTCTTGTTGTCAAGTTGGCTTGTCCTTTTAACATATGGCACAGCGTTTTGTTTCATCTTAAACTCAAAGCAACAAAGTTTAGCAGGCAGCTCTCATTATAGTATTACAGAAGTTGAAATTTTAGGCTCATTAAAAAAGTGTATTTAAAATTCTATATAGATTCAAGAACACTCCAAGCTACTTTAAAAAAAAAAAAATTCAAAGGCAACAGAAAGACACAAGTTTTATACAGCCTGGAAGCAATTCTGCCATTTGTTTTAAGCTTTCCAGTAACATAACATGGCCTTTGAGTTAACATTTCATTTCAAACCACTTTAAAAAAAATATGTGATTGCTCTGTGATTGTTCTGTTCCCGTGGACATTTTTGTTGGAAAACAAGAAGTCTGGATATGTATGTCCTCCAGTCAGTGCTCACTGATTCCCTAAAACAAAGGAGAAAAACCCAAGGGCATCAAAAGATGTTTCTAATTACTTTTACAGTATTGATGAGAAGCAGATATTTACTCCATGCTGCATAATCCCTGTGTGCCAGGTACAGTACAACTCATCAGGACATTCTCTTCCAAACTTGCTTAAAACAAGCTTTTGCATTTTGACCATGCTCTCTACCAAAACTATACAATAGTTATTAACCAAACAGGAACAAAGTGACACATAATAGAATAGTCTGTCAAAATTCATTACAACCATCATGCCTAAAACTTCCAGGTACTTTCTGAAAACATCCTCCCTTCTCCACTCCTATCAGATGCATAGAGATTGATGAGATACACCTCTGCTAAGGAAACTTCAAAGGTAAGCCTTACCCAGGTCTTGATTATAACTTCACTTAGTCAGGGGAAGAGAATTTTACTTAGAATGATTACACCCAGAAACCTATGGAAAGATGGATTTCTTCTGAAGGCAGTATCCCGTATCAAATGCATTTCCACCTAGAGAACAGCTACTTAGAACATTTTGTTCAAACTGAAAAATTTCCAGCCCTTTGATTACAAAGGCAACCTGCCAAGTGAGAGTATAAAATTAGCACATTAGTGCAGTAGTGTCTTCCTTAGTCTGAAGACAGCTTCAGTGCCTCAATTGTGTGCCATAGTTTTACGGGGGTAAAACCAAGCTAAGACTAACTAGATTCATTTTTTCCTACTCCATAGGCTCAGAAACACTTGAACAGCAGTGAAACACAGATATCAAGCCAAATTACATCTACTGATGAAAGAACAAGAACCAAGCAGCGAAGGCAACCCAAGCACACAAGGAGAACCCCACTGCAACAGCTAACAAACACCACAGTAGGCGAGCAGCACCCAACCATTTTATCCCTTCCTGCTGCAGGGCGTATTGCAGCACAGGTGTTTCCCACTGTGGTTTGCAAGCACCAAGTCAATTTTTCAAACCCTGATTGTAACTGCTCACTTCAGAAGTGTAAGTTATTTTTAAAATGTATCATCAAAAAAGGGTTAAATACAACCCTTTTCCTTTTATTCTCATGTTTGATAAACATTTCAGCAGGCATCTATCCAACTTAAGCAAGCTCTGGGTGTGCACCTGCTCCAAGCTTTGTCCCAGCTCTGGCAGCATGAATTAAATCCGCTGTCTTTATTTATATAGGCACTATATAGTCACTGGAAAGGTTTCTCCTACCCATCTCTTTCAGAGACCCCATTGCACCTCCTCCCACCCCCTCCCCCAGCAGACACTGAAATAATTTTGCCAGCAAAGCTACTGTACCCAGTAGTTTCCGTCTCTTGAGCTGAAACAAAAGGACACACTGCTGCTCAGGAGGTATTGCTCTGGGTAACGCAGCAGCCACTGCTGAGCGAGCGATAACCAGACAGGGCAGCATTCCACCGAACTGAGCTGGAGATGGTTGGTTTCAAGAGGAGACCAGCATCTGCTCCCAAAGCCTCTTTGCAAGGGCTCAGGTAAGAAGACATGAAACAGTTCCTTTCCCAGCAAGTTTCACAGCAATAAGGACAGCTTCCAAGCCTAATTCCCCTGACACCTAATTTATTTATTTTTATGACCTCTAAAAATATTCTTACTAGGTGTTTAATAAGTTCTGTCTTTATTCATCCTCCATCTTCCAAAATATCTTCACCAAGATGGGTACAATAAAGGACATCAATTTGCCTAATATAACTACTCACACACAGGCTTTAAACAGCTTAAACATTTATAAAGGTGCTCCCAATATACATCCACCCTTTTGAACCAGTAGAAGCCAGTCTTGTACTGGCAGGCAAAATGAGTGCTGCCCGCCCCTGTTCCTGGACCAGCATGTGGGTGTTCCTCAGTCACCAGCTGCACCACAGCAAACTGCAACACCTCTCAACTCCAACCACCTTTGCTTCTGCTCCACCAGTAGTCATTTTTCACACAAATCTACAAATATATGCCTAGATACCCTTGCCAATTTTCAGATTGTTGGCAGGATGGCTGGATTTGTGCTTGCCCTGTTTGCACTACAAGGACAGCATCTGACCTGCACGAGGAGGAGAGCTTGCTGTTTCACCTGAAGTTGCCTGAGAAAATAAATTGATGATGTGCACTCACACTCCCAATCAAATCTGAGGGGATAACCATCTTAAGAAACAAGAGGACTGACAACCCACCCAAAATATACGAGGAGCTAGAGCACAATGCAGCAGTTTCCCAGAGAGCAGACCTGCTTCTCAGAGCCAGTACGCACAGGAGGAAACAATTTGCCAAGCAACTCAGATCTTGGGCTGAAAGCCAGAGGACAGCTCTGAAAAATCTTCTCTCTGCCACCACGTTCCCACCAGCAAGCCTCTCCCCCAAGTTATTCAATACTTGTATAAAACCTAAGAAGAGAGGAGATGAGAACTTCAGATGAGATCCAGCTGTACCCTCCCAGCTCCCCTCCACACCAGCCAACTCGGTGCACTCAACGATGAGCCCGAGGCTGAGTCTGCAGCAAAAAGAGAAGAGGAAAAGCTCTTCAGAGCGCTTGCCTGTCCTCACTGCACCACAACTCACTGCTTCCAGAGCAGAATCAGCCAGCAAGTCTGAGGTTTGATTTATTCACAAAATGGGAGAGATAGCCTCACCTCCCCTCCCTCCTCTCTAAACTCACCAGATAGACTTCAGAGCTACTCATGGCAACTCAGCCCCAGCACCCAGCAGGCAGGGGCCGTCCCCAGGGCAGCCCTGGCTGCAGGAGATATCAGCTTTCTCACCTTTCTCTCACATCTGTTTGCTCACAGCAGCAACAGTTCATAAGAGTAACACTACTGGCCAAAGAGACAGATGCTCTGCCAGGCTAAAGCGAGGGGAAGCATTTGCTCCAGCAAGAGCAAACAGTGCCTTGAGGCTTCCACAGGAGAAGCCTATGCAGAAATTCTTCAGCAATGCAAAAAAGCCTTAAGAGCCTGAAAAGGCAAAAAAACATCACTGCTATTTAAATTCTTGAAATGCAGGCAGATGCCATAACCGGAGAGGTGTTGTAAAATAGGTTACGGGGAAGAGTTCTGCTACATTTTACCCTCTTTTAGAGCAAAATTATAACAAAGTAAAAATCACGACCACTTTCTTTCAGCCTCAGAGGGAATTTGGGAGAACAACTACAATGTAGCCCAGGCACAGAGAAGGTGTCCCTCCTGGAGAGGCAAAGCACAGGGAAAGAGGGCTCAGGAGCGTAGGGAAGGGCACCGAAATCCGAGCAGGGCTGGGTTAGCAAGAGGGTGGACAGATAGGATCTAGAAGCTGTGCACAAATTATAATGAAAGTGGGAGAACCACAAATAGCAACTTAGGAAACGAAAAAAGGGCTGAGGCATATTAAAGGAAAGAAATCTTTTCGTGTAAGAGTTGACTATAAAAACATTTGGGGCAAACCAAGCAAGCAGCTTTTCCCCCCAGAAGCAGGTAATTCCTGGAAGGACAAGCAAGGACAACTGCAGTTTGTTACAGTGGTCAGAGGAGAAAGGGGTAACAGTGAGCCAAGGTGCAAAGAAAAAACAACTTCAAAGCATTGTTGTGGGAGGTTAAATTAGGTAAGAGTGTACTTTGCTAAGAAAGAAAAAGAGCAGGTGGTAATTGGGAGCATCTCTATAAATGGCCTTATTCCAACAGGAATGACAGTTACCGCACAGCAAATGTTTATAAAATAAAAAAGATCCATTTAAACCAGTGGCCAGAGCATAACCAATTACTGCTGTTATACAAGAAGCCAACAGCTGCAGAGACAAAGGCAGGCTGGAGCTCAGCCCTCAAGAAGCGCATGGGGCCCATCACTCCCTTAAAGTTTGGGTCTCCAGTTCCCTTCAGGCCCCTGTGATCTGCCATACATCCTTTGTCAGGCATCAATGATAAAAATAACACAAGAGAACAGGCTGCCCTTATTTCTTGAACAAGAATTGCCAAAACACAAGCTTGGGACAAAGCAACTTATCAACAAGAGATTGCCCAAGTTAAAAGGTCTAAACCAGCTCATCCAACACATACCAGCATCTGCACTAACACTGTGCAAAAGCGGTGTAAGTTTTGAAGGTGTTTACCTTGCCTTAGTCATAATTTTAAGTTTTTGCAGCCAGAGTTTAGAAGTGATCTTGCGATATTTTAAGCCCATGACCTTTGTTTAGAGTATATGTCACTTTTAGCAGTATCTATTTTAATGCAGGCTACAATTTTTAGAGCATACGAGCAGTGCAACGGTTTTGCATTGGATGGCACATCGCTTTACTTCGCAGCACTTTGTTTTTAAGAAAAGGTTGCATCAAAATCTACCTGCCGAAACTCCCACTCACCCAGCCACCAGTACTCATTATTCAGATGCAGAAGAGGGGTTTCCCCCAAGGTTGGCTGGTGTCTGGGGAGCCTTTTGGGGCTGGTTTCATACTGTCAGCCTAAAGACAAAGACCCAGAATTTGGGGTGATCTGAGTTGTCTTCCCCCATGAAAGAGGCAGAATGGCAGAACAGGGGGTGGTGGTGGGGTGTGTTGTTAAGACTAGTTAATCCACACATTGAGCTGGGTCTGCCTAGCAACAAGTTGGAGTTTTAAACTTGTATCATCCTACTTGTGTTCCCATGGCTACTGTCATGAACAGCACGGTGGCAGCTGCACAAATCAGCACAAGGGTCCCAGAAGGGACATCTTTAAGATTCCCAGACAGAAAACAATACCAAGAAAGTAAGAACGCTACACCTGGTACGCAGGCCTGCCTTTAGAGCCCTTCACCACCACCCCATCCCCAAAAGCATCCAGAGCAGCCCCCTCCTAGGGATGGAGAGATGTCAGCCAGGGGAATAGGCATGCACACTGGTATCTACAGATCATTTGCACTGTTTAGCTCAAAAAAAAGCTTGGATTACAGATGCAGCACTTTTAGCTTCTCACACAGCTGTTAGCAACCTAAAGGCAGAACTATATACAACTTCAGCCAACAGCGCCTGCTACATGGGGCAGCTAGTGCTCAACACAGGGTGGGGAGGAGGTGAAAAATACTCCTCCTAACCCCATTCACACCTGGCCGAGACTCAAACTCATGTGATCAATGAGAACAGAGGGATGAGTTTAGACCCCCAAAGGAGGTGGGATGAGGAAAAAACTCCACATTTCAATGCAAGCTGCAAGTAAAGAGCTGTTTCAAAAGCAACGCTGTTATGTAAACCAGACTTTCTCAGTCTGACGGTTCAGTTCTTCAAGAGGATAGGCCGTTTCCTACTCAGGATAAGTTTTTCTTAGCCTTTATCCATTCCCAGTCCCCGTGTGGAATGAAAATTTCTGTGCCCTCTCCAGGGACCAGTTAAGAGGTGAAGGCAGGCATTGTGCCCCTGCCTGCAAGCCTTGTTTATATGTATTTCTTAGGGATTTCTGAACTCAGAAGCCACAACTATGATTATACATTTGTTTCATACTACAGTTACAAAGTCTAGAAGGACACCAATTCAAGGTCATGTAGACTAATAATTATTTTTAATACCCAACTTTCAAATCAAAGTCCCTATATGAACTAAACCCCAACCCGATAAAACATCTAGTCATCTAAAAGTACATGCACATGCTAGCACGACAGGTTATCACAGATACCTACAGACAGCAGAACTGAAAAGCTGCGATAGACAGCAACGTGGTTAGACTCCTCTAATTAGACAACTATACTACAAAAACAAGCTGTTGGCTCTCTCACATTATTATTTGTGAAATCCATCCAGGTGTAGAACACAGAGATAAGGGAGGTGGCAAAGATGATGAAATAACTTTACGGACAAAATCTCACCACCTTACCCTCCTGCCCCTAATGGGGCAGGGGAATATTTTTCCAGAGATATACCTAGTTACATACACAAACAGAGAATACATACAAGACCCTGCTGATGTCCCCTAGAGGTACTCTCAGGATAGAAGGACAGGGCTGAAGGGGGAAACAGACTAGAATTTCCTCCCAAGAGGGGATTTTTGCAATTTTATCACACTGCTGCAGCCTCCTCCCCCCAGAGAGGCAACATTTACCAATACTTCCTTTATGAAGTTCAAAGAGCAAGCTGCTGCATATATAGAGCTGAATTTTTGAAGATACTTGGAAAGGTATGTTAAACTGACTTGTTTAGACTCAAAACCTTACATGAGAAGTGAAGCAAATTTATTAAGTTTGACCTAGAATACTTAGAGGCAGTCACATCACAATCTGTTGCATTTCAAGAGACAGTGAGAGGAGCACAAAAAGCAGCCCAATTCTAGAATATGCTGGAGAAACTTTCACTGCCTCCACTAAGGCTGAGGACATCCTCTTGCACTTTCAAAAAGCACAAAGAAGTCAAAACTTTCATATGGAACTATAAATTAAAAGCTTGTAAAGTTTAAAGAAAGAGACACCTAATCTAACATTCCTTACAAAAGCATTTAAAACCAAGTTTAGTTTACAAATCAACTTTGTATTTTCAAGAACTGAATTTCAAACTGTTCTTTCAAGTTTAAACACTCAAGAACATGGGATTGCTCATCTTCTTATACCATCAAGTCAAAGCCTCAAAAGACAACCTCACAAAGTGCAGAAAGAGGTATAGACTAACTACCGCAAAGTTTTCTTTTTTATTCGGTCTGTAGACTCAATCAGCCACTAGTCACCGTGTCTCAATCTTACCTTACACTTGGAATGGCTAAGGCAAGCCTCTGCCACAACCAGAAATTGTTATATTTGAAGAAAACGGGCACTGGCGCTATCCACAAGTTTCTGAGGAGCCAGTTACTTCAGATTTACCTGCCTGGCACATATTAAAAAATTGTATAGTGAAGTTACAACACAGTTAAAAAAATACACATGGATGTCCAACAAAGCACTGTCACTCATACTACTCTGAAGGTATGTGACAGGACTAGAGCCCACTATAAGCCGCATTATACAGTGCACCTTGATCAGAGGCAAAGATTTCCGAGCTAATTATAATGACTAATCACAGGGAGCTCTAAGCCTTCACTTGGCCAAGTCACAGACCTAACTAGGGCTGAAAACAAGAGTTTTAAGAGCAACTCATTAAGCAGCAGGAACCAGCTATGAAGAACAAAGCATTCACTCTACCTAGTATTAATTCCAGTCCAGCCATTAATGCATTTGTCAGTACATGAGACAGCTATTACCTCCACACACAAACACTGCATGTGCCAGGCAGGGAAGGAAGCCACAGGCTTTGGCTGCACCGAGACTTGTTTGTTTACTACAGCATTCAGGTTTGAGAAGAATGTTCTCTGTACTATTTGACTAACGAGAAAGCTCTGAAGCCATTCCTTGGAATAAGGTGGAGTGGAAGCTCTACTCATCACCAGCAGCCTCTGCAGCCCTTCACAGGACAAGTGAACAGACCGGATGAAAGCTAACTACTGAGCCACACAGGCTTAAAAATGGTCTCCCTCAGGTGAGCAGCCCACAGGTAAGAAAGGTATGGCACCAAATCAACAGCTGTGCTCCTGCTGAGGTGCTGGAGATGTGGATAATAATGTCTCCAACTTGAGCACTACTACTCTTTTTTTCCAGGGTAGATTTAAAAAACAAAGGATAAGCCAAAGAGTCAGCTTCATTCTCTTAATGTAGGAGTAGCAGGAATAGACCCTTCTCCTGCCATGGTGACTGGACAGTACATACCAGCGGCAGAACAAGAGCAGACAGACTCACCCATGCACCAGCAGAGTTGCCAGCACGAGTCATTTCCCCCTTCCCCAGGGCTGCTGGGGACCAGCCTGACCCTGAGAATCCCCTTCACTTGTACCTAAATGCCTATGGGTTTGAGACAGCTGAAAAAACAAGGTTTCAGCAACAACTTCTGGTAGAGCGCCTGTTGAGGAACTTCTCATCTGCTCTGCAGTACCACATGTCCAGAGAGGCTGTGATTTGTGGAAGAAGGATGGCAAGACAAACACAGACCATGAGGGAGTAAGAGGCTGAGCAGACTACAACTAGGGTGAAAAGCTCCTCTTCTCCTACCAGAAAGTTTAACAGAAAAGCTGTAGTACCTAAATTTTCCACCACCTAATTAGGAAGACACACTCTTGTTGGGGATGATGCATCTCAGATAACAGTGAAAGGACCAAGACCTGGTTTATCAAGATACTAGGCAGCCTCTGTCAGCCCAAACACACTGGGCTTTAGTACATTATGGTTTGGTATTTCTGATTAGATCAATCCTCATAACTCTCCCTCCTTTTCCAAAGAGACTGTTGCACTAAGGGAGTTCCTGCCTGTTGTGTTTAAGGCAAAGTCATTTGAGACAAGATAGCTTTCCAGGATACCAGTATTTCCAGTTTCAGGAGCTTGGTTTTGACTTTTCCACCCGCTTAGATGGAGATCCCAAAGTCTCACCTGAAGAGCACACTTTTTTCCCCCACCCCTTTCTGATGAGTTCATTCATCTAAACACCATTTTCTCCTACAGTCATTGGCCACTCAATTTGCAAACTGTTAGGACTGTTAGGAGCAGGACTATTTGCAAACAAAGAAATAAAACAAGCTGGCTGGGAGCTGGACTTGCCAAGTGCAAGTCATAAGAGGACTTTTAACAACCTCTTGTTAAAGGGTTACAGGTCCTACTGCGTAGGCCAATAGGTGCTTCTGCCAAGATCCCTGTGAAGAAGCTGGAGACACAACCTAATGAAATCTGGCCTTTACAACTACCAGAGAAATACAGCTGTTCTAGAGGCATCAGCCACCCAGAGGATGTCTCATTATTATACTTTCACCTTTGATCCTAAATAGACAGAGGGTGGGTGCATTTTAACAGCCAGAGTTGGATGGATGGATGCCCCAGCTTCCTCCCCTAGGACACAGCCACCCCACCACTTCCCTATCAGGCATTTCAGATCAGAGACAGTAGAGACTATTTCCCCCCCCTCCTCCTTCTCAGACACAACTACAGTGACAGTTTCTGACTATTAAAAAGGGTTGTTGGTTTCTTTTTCTCCCCTCCTCCCCCTTCATTTTTGGTAACACGGAAATAACACAGCCTTGGCCATGAAAGAAGGCCAGGGACTACCAAGTATTTGTGCAGGAACACGCAGAGCACAGCTAACAGCGTGGACCAGAGGAGGAGCTCCTCAAGGATTAGTGACGTTCTGGCAGTAAGCATGTTCCAGTAGACTTCTCTGCACCTAGAGGTGAAAGCACTACAGAGTATTTCCTTCCACCATTTTTACTTTAACTGTTACAGTACAGCAAAAAACTGGGGAGAGCAGCATTGCAAACAAGGGACTGAAGTCTCCCAACTGACACACATCATAGCTTTGGATCTCTACAAGACACTATTTAGTTAAACCAGCTTTTGTTCATCTGTTTCCACTGGAAATAACCCCAGAAGCTGCGTTCCAGAATGACCAACACAACTTATGTCCAAAGGTACAAGATGAGGCTTGTGCTTTTACTGCCATCATAACAAATGAGGGAATCTAAAGTTGTAGTGCTACAAAGGAGAAAGAAATGCTCATCTGCCTTCAACGCATGTCAAAATTCAGGAGAGATCATTCTCTTCAGGGAGCTATTTAGCACTCCTCAAAATTATGGAAGCTTTAATCTTTACTTAAATTCACTGGCTGTGTTAAAGTGCTCACTAATGTTTTCTTCCTCCTATTTTCAATGTTCCAACAGCATAAATTAATAAGCAACAAGTAAAATGGTCAAGTACAATATCAGTGCTTCTCCATACGAAATATTTTTATTTAGCTTTAGGATATGCAATGTTTCCTTCCACCAAGTTTTTCCATTAACAGGACATGTGGGTTTCATTTGTGTGGATTAAAAGAACCGTAATAGTTTTCCCTCTTCAAAACCTTCAATGTCTCAGACCAAGAACTCACAAGAAATGCTGACCTACCAATACCAGCCTTTGTTTAACCCACAGATTCTTGGGTGGCAAATATTTGAGTCTGAGCTCTAATAATAGAAGAAATAGGAGAGACAATAGCAATTTTTCACATCACATCTGTGAAATCAACGCCAAACAGGGAAACACAGCTGAAGTGCCAGTTTTACTGATTCTAGTGAGCTCTGGCATGGGGTTTTCAGCCCAAAAAATTTTGCCTGTTCTTCTCGCTAGTTGAACAGACTGGTTTAATAAACACATTGTCTCTGCAAGAGCCTTGCCTTTACTGTACAACTAGTCTTATTACACAAATAATAATAGAGGTGTAAGTACTACACCAATAATAAGAGACAGACATTTTTGAGAGAATAAAAGAAGTGGGATCAATGCAGTGAGAACTTACTTTCCCAAAGTAAGGGGAAACTGAGATAGGTAAAAGAGATAGCAACATTAATTTTGTCAAAGAATCTATAGGCTCTGCCAGCACACGGAATAGGCCTTGCCACTGTAAAGAGGTTGACTAAAGGAGCTGTGAGTGAGGACCACCTTCTACAGAGGATTCCAGCCACATGCATTTTTACAGTCAAAGAATCACATCAGGCCCTTCCTTGGCCACTGCCACAGCAAGTTTCAGCCACAAGTATCAAAAACCTTGCACCGAGACATTTTAATATAGAATGAGAACTTGCTATTTTCTGGTTCTAAGGATGAAGCAAAAACAAAGCAGCACAGCCCTTAAGCATTTTCCTCATACTCTGCTCAAACAAGGGAGATACAAGCACTCTCTACCCTCCTCCCTGCTAATCGAAAGGTGCTGAGGTGCCCTCCCTAAACCTAGACAATCATTGAGGAGACACTCTTCACTTGCAGGCCATTCTATTCGGTACTTTTTTGCTCCTCTCTAGCTATTTAATTCACAAAACAGACCCACATCCCGCCACTGCCTTGCTATACCTCTCTTTTCTCCTGTAGTCTACAGATAAGGATTTCAGAAAAGCTTTCCTAATTTTATTGCTCTTTGCTACAGCTCACGTGTGGCCAAGAAGTGAAACAAAATTAAATGCTCTCTGCCCCTATGCACAGGGACAGAGAAACACCCACTTAAAAATGCTGATGTAACAATCAGCAGTTACAGATATACCTCAGCCAAACCCAAGGTATAATTGAACATTACATTGAAAAAATAATAATACACACAAGGCCTAGTCTGTGCCATTTTCCCCTCAGACACAGCTAGAGCGGCATGAGCCCTCCACATTTTACCAGCCAGCTCATCTGAAGGTGAAAGCCTCCACAACTCAACACCAAACAAGCTTTAGGATCCTTTGGTCAACCAGTCCGTACAATTTCTAGTGAGAAACAGACACAGCATCTGTACGCTCTGATAACACTATACCATTGATTTAACTTTGAAATTACCAGTGAGATAGGACAATTTAACAGTTTCAATCTAAAGGTCTTAGAGCAGTGTGTTAGACTTATTTAGGGTTTTCTTTCTTAAACAGGGAAACAAAGGCATAACAAATAAACACAACATGGCTATTTAGCCTTCAGGACAGAGAAGAGATCACAAAATTCAGGGAAAAAACATTGCATTGCAAAATTACTCCTGCATAATTCCGCAGGCCAAGAAACCAACTCTTCAATATGCAAGCAGACAGAAGTTCACCTCAAACTTGTTAACTAAAAAGTATACTTTTAAGAAAGGGGGAAAAAAAAAAAAANAAAGAGACCAGTAAAGGGGGATCCAATCCCCACTCAGGTCATCAGAAGACTGATCGTTTACTTCGGGTAAACCTACTAAGAGCTTGCTGTCTTACACTGTGTACTCAAACAAGAACGCCTGCTGATGTTGTGTTAGGATATATATTACTCAGAAAAAAAATTAGTTTCTCCACATCACATACTTCCCCCTCCCTTCCACTCCACACAGCACAGAAAGCAGTAACCTTTGTATAGGTCACTACGTCTGTAAGTTAAAATCTGAACAATGTATAGCTGAGCACATAATAGTGAGGAAGGGGCACATAGTATTTTTTTCCCCTCAATCTATTATGTTACAGA
>VXBL01006297.1:618764-669623 GCA_013400195.1 Aramus guarauna | reverse complement strand
AGAAACTCACCTTAACTTTACTCTTTACTGTGAGAGCTTTGTTGTGAAAAAGAAAATTGTTTATTTTTCCAGACTAGCTATCTGATTTCTCTTACGGCTTCCCCACTATAAACTGTACTGCATATATACTCACATCAACACATTTACCTGCCTGCTTCACAGCGGGAAAGAAAATGAAGCCATCTCAATCATTTTCACATTCACTAATAGAGAAAACTGATGCTCTTCCTGTTCAGCGCCAATTAAAATGTGAAATGTGGATAATCTGATCTCCACTAAATATTCCAATCACCTACATTGTCCAGAGTGGATACATCTCCATACTCAGTGGCAACTTGAACCTTTTCTAAGGCTGGAAAAAGCAAGAGAATAGAAGCTATACGATCTCATTACTTATTTATTTAAAATGTTGTAGCTGTGCCTCCCTTCATCTCTTGGCTCCTTACCCAAAACCTGTGTAATGAGCAACATCACAGGACCTGACCATCAGCAGGCACGACAGCTCCACTAAAATGAAAGCATTTATACTGATTTACAGCAGCTGAGGGTCTGCCACAGCACATCCAGGGAATACCTACCTCTCCAGAAAAAAAGATACACCTCTGACAATGTCTTCCCAAGGTATTTCTCACAGATCCTATGCCGTAGTGGAGCAGGAGCCATCCCCACCCCAGCTTCTCCTTCTGTCTCCATTGCTGCACCGGGTGCCTAACCACCTTGTCCTCATCAGAGA
Organism: Aramus guarauna; assembly: GCA_013400195.1. Lineage (NCBI taxonomy): Eukaryota > Metazoa > Chordata > Aves > Gruiformes > Aramidae > Aramus > Aramus guarauna. The sequence goes on along the minus strand of VXBL01006297.1, from coordinate 668,890 downwards.
GGCTCTCGTCTGAAAAGGCATGGAGCCAAACCTGGCACGAACCGATCAGATTTGTACAAAGGAAAATCTTGACAGCATCTGTGAATAGAGTTTAAGAGAAAGGAACAAAATAATACCACATATGTTAACAGATTGAAATGGTAGCTATGGTGACCACGGACAGACAAAGAACAAACCATTTTGACTGAATTCAGCCAATTCTTTCTGACAACAAACTGCAAGTATAAAGCAAACTTTTTAAAATCCCTAATGAAATCATTATGACAAATCCATTCGGCTCTGTTTGGCTTGTTTGCTTTTTAAGTTTCAGTTTCAGCTATTACATTAAACCTATTAATCATTGATGTAGTCAGATACTTTCCACCGACTAAAAATGGGATTTTCTCACTGTAAAAAAAAATTATTTTTCATTGTTTACATTTTCAGGAAAAAAAAAAGGAATAGTTATTGTAAAATGACAGGCATTCATAATTCAGAGCATTTTCTTGTGCATGAGAGAGTGTCTGGGTTTTGTAGAATAAAGGCTTGTTTATAAAAGTTGTATTACTTTCCCTATCCTGATATGCAGCGTAGCTATGAAAAATTACTGTCCTGTTTATTGTGTATTACAGTGTCAAACATCTCAGAGTCTCTTTCCTCCAGTGCCAGCCATTTCTTCCAGGAGCTGATGCTCAGCACTCTCCCGTCGAGGGCTGGCCGGTCGTGCCTTGGGGAACTGAGCCGAGGAGGACGCGGGAGAGCGTGGAGCTCAGCTGTTGAGGGACAGTAAAGCTGCCTACTGAGAACCAGTGCTGGAAACACGCAGGCAGGAGACGAGGAGGGTTACCCCAGTGCTAGCACAGCATAAGGCTGCTCGAAGGGATGCGGAGCTGCTTGCTTGCTTGCAAATTCCCACCCCAAGAGGCTTGAAGAGGCTGGAGGAGGCTCCACAGCGAATGTCACGATGGAGACTGGCATATTGCCTGCTGTGGAGGATCCCAAGCACACCCCAATGGAGACCTTGCGGCCTGCGGCTGCTCGGATTTAGCCTGGAGACCGCTTCGGTACAACCAAAACAAGTGATGCTGCTCCTGCACCCCCTCCTTCCACCCAGCCATGCTCTCCGAGTATAGTTTCAGGGCACAACGCAAAATCTTACTTCTATGCTGTAGAAAAGCTGCTGTCATTTCCCTGACTGGGTGCTTAATATTTAACTCGGTGTGTTCAGTACCTGCTGCAGACTGTAAAATTCATAACAATATAGATTTGTAATGTAGCTATGCTTTTGATGCTCCAAGAGCAATAACTTCAAATTTCTGAAGTGCACGGACATTCTCAGCTCTACTCTCTCATTTTCATCTGCTGAAGTTCATCATTCTTTTAAGAAAAAAAAAAACAACAACAAAAAAGCAAACTATCACAGAAGCGTCCCCCATTCAAACGCCGCTCCCTTTATCTGTCTGCTGGCTGGGGCTCTGCCTTACCCTTGTGTAAATTGAATTAAGTTCCCGGCTATGCCTTCACTGCCTGCGTGCTGAGGGGCACTTCACCGCCCATCCCTGTTCTCCCCTTCCCCGAACGCTAGAACCGGACCAGCTCTAACGCCTTTCACTTCTGCCTAGCGTGGCCCTTCCCTGTCTTCTCCACCCACCCGCTTTGCTTTCACTCTTGCCAGAGCAGAGGGCAGGTCCTTCGGGACTCCTCCTTCCTCCGTGTGGGTACCCCAAGAGCAGAGCTGAGCGAGGGCGAGCACGTGTGTTCCCTGTCTTTTGTAAAGGGCTGGCCGGAGGAATAAGCATTCGGCCCCGCACAGCCTCACCTGCTCAAGCTGTTGGCTTTAGCTGTGGCTCAAATGCAGCAGGAGCACGTGGAGGGAGGGAAGAGGGAGAAAGAAATAGCACTTTTTCTTTCGGTATTGCCTAGAAGCAGTAAAGAAACGGTCACTTTGATTTTACGTGCAGTAAACCCTCACTAGATGGCTCCTTACAGCAAGTAAATATATTCCACACAGAAAGAACACTGATGTGTGCATAATCTGTGCAAGAGCGGAGATAGCGTGATGCTAACTGGGCTTTATCGCTGGCTGGGCGTTTTACAGGGAAAAGCAGTACATAGCACGGCTGTGGGTGGGTGAGCAAGTCAGCATTTACACGAATTACGAATGACACCGCTCTGCGAGTTGTCAACTGTGAGTCAGGCAGGCACGGGCATCTCAGGCCCATCAAAAATGCCTCTTGCCCTTTTCTGTAGTTTTTTTAAGTTAATCTGTTTCATATTCAACTTTCTAATTCAGAAAGCAGAACCAGGATGTGGTCAAGGGTACCAGCAGTGGAGATCCTGGGGAGAAACAGCTGATGCCAGATGATAGATGGTATTAAGGCTGAAACCCCAAATGTCATGCAATCACTCCTAAACCAAAGGAGCGACACTCACTTCTGAAATGCCCCCCCCTCACCATCACAGAAAGGCATTATTTATAACGTGTGTATTAGCAGGACGTTCTGGGCAGAAGAACAAAAAGAAATGAGCTGTCATCTGCAGTTAACCTCTCATTCATACATCACCGTGTGCACTCGGTGGTTCGAGGTTATGCAAGTTGATTGTGCCCTCACTAATGAGCAGTGTTAATTGGTGTCTGGCCCGCACTGAGATAAACATGTGCATTACGTGTTAAAAGTACTGCAGGCTGTGAAGGAACTGTACGATACACAAATGTATACAGGCCCTGCGTAAGGAACTACAGGGAGAGATTGCATTGTGAAATGCGAGGTCTGATTTCAATCCGTGAGTGATTTCAATCCGGGCAGCCCACATCCCTGCAAGACGGCCTGGCGCTGACTCCGCTGGCAGAGCTCTGCCGCCGTCCCTCCGGCTCCCCGCGCCGGCTCTTGCCGCACCCCCGAGCACTCTGCTACAGCCCACCCTTCAAGGTGAATCAGCAGTGATTTCAGCTTCCCTTAAACCACCAGGCTGTAAGCTCTGGCCATCAGCAACTGGCAGGCGATTTCGCCGTCTGCGTGGCAGGGCAAGCAGACGCAGCAGGAGGTGTTGTCCATCCCCACACAAAATGCCCCTGCTCAGGAGTCAGTGGCGGGGGAGCTGGGTCTGCTCCTGGTCTCCCTGTCAGCTGCCCTAATGGCTTTATCCAGCCTCTTCCCTCCGGAGTTCCCCTCTGCCCACGTGGTGCTCACTCGGGATGAGCTCAAGTGCACAGATCTACCAGCCTCATCTCTCCCGGTGAGGGACAGAAAACAAGGTCTGAAATAGTGGCAAACTTGCACATCGTGAAAAGACATTTTTTTTTTTCCCCAACTGCTGCTGAAAATCAGCACCGATAAATACCCTGAACCAGGTCATAACCAACACACAACATTGATGCAAATATATGGATTAGAGAATTATGGCAATTACATTAAATAACTTACTGGAAAATTTTCATTATAAATGGTCAAAAGAAGAGAGTCACATGTCTCATAAACAAGCATAAGCCATGCCAGACCAATGCAAGAGTTTACTAATAAAGTAATATTTGATCATATAATTAATGGAGCTGTTATCTCCCTGTAACAACTCGGGGCTTAGAGCTTTTAGACTGTAAAACATTTTGTCTCATGGTTTAAAAAACAGTAGCACTTGACAGACTTTTCTTTTCTTAGTAGCGTTCCCTTGAAATGTGGTTGTTTACTTCAGGCCTTGAAAGCCGGATTAAGAGAGGAGATTGTTTGCTTTAAATTATACACACAAATTTTACTGTCGTTGCTTCTGCCACTAACAAGCTATTTAATAAATGTCAAAGTGGCAAAGCTCACCGATTGCAAAAGTGAAAGGGTCAAACCAGTGAATCCAGAACTAACGTTGAGATTTTCTCTCCTTTCATGAAAAGTACTTGCAGCAGGCAGCATCAAAGTGCTTCCAACTTTCATAGCAACCAGGAGGAGCAGCTCATGAGTCAACCCAAAGAGGAAATATGTCATCGCCCAGTGAGTCTTTGAGATATGCAAAACCCTCCATATGTCTACGGCATCCAAGGAGGAACTTTTACAATATTGCTTGTAGTCAGCAGTTTATTGACACAGTTCTGGGTGTGGGCAAGTATCTCAGTGACTGAGGCTGTGATTTCCCCCGACACCACTGAGCGTTTCACACCATGGCTCTCATGCTCCTCCTTTCCAAAACAGGAAAGAGACGAGACGTCTTTTTTTGGTAGATGCTAGAAAGACCCAACTAAGTCCTCATGGTTGTACCTTGAGTTCTTGCATTCCTCTCCATCCTCCCTACTGTGCTCACTACACCAAGGAAAGGGTAGGGCTCTTATCTCAGCTTTCTGGAGTTCCAGCCCTTCTGCAACTGCATGAAAACAAACAAAGACAAAAATAATCAGCCTCACACGTTTTCTTGCCTGTATAAATTATGCATCACACTCATTATAGGAAAAAGGAAGACACAGATTTGGGAGTCGGTTGTGGGTCCCTCCATTTTTCTTACAATCATGCAAGTGTTACAGCTATATACACAGGGGACTTTCTATTTTTCATGCAGCTTTACACCAAAATAAAGGCCTCAGTTGTTCTAGTTGGTGATTAGACTCAATGTTATGCCTCTGGGAATGGGAAGCACAGGGACTCAGAGGAACAGAAAACTTAATGAGTTCTTTATTTGAAGAAGGGAAAAATTTTCAAAATGTTTTCAGAGCTCACAGGAGGGATTTGGAGACTCCTCTCTTTGGGAAGATGCAGCTCTTCCAGGTGAAAAAAATATATCCCTTTTCTGCTGAGCAGCAGCCCCTCACCAAAGGTTTCCTGTCCTCCGAGCCCACGGCTGAGCTGCGATGCACATACTCTCTCACTGGCTAAAATGAAGTCATTTACCCTTATGTAGTTTACTAGATCTTTTTGTTACTATGGCTCGTACTAGCACGTCTCCCTGCAGGACTTGGGTTGCACAGTAGGATCACTCAAAAACCAATTTTCAGTTGCACAACAAGCTCCAAGAAGACAAGGAATACGGCCAGTGAATTTGTATGCACTTGCCTTGGACTGGAGCTAGCAAGTGGCCCATGAATCAGGGTCAGGAGGCCCCTGTTTTGGGCAGGCTCCTGTTTTGGGCAGGCTCCTGTGGCCGGGACTGACGTAGGAACATCGGAGCTCCAAGTGGAAACTGCTGCGCCATGGGCCGAAGGGGCCAGGGACCCTGCCCAGCAGGAGCAAACAGAAAATATTGTTCTTTGGAAATATCTTCAGGTGTTGTGGGGTTTGGGTTTGTTTTTTTTTTTTTTTCAAATTGGAATATTCTATGTAATGGAGTAAATAAAAACAAAACCCAACCTCAGAATTGCTTACTGGGCAGCTGGCAGAATATCAGTGAGGCTGGTCAGCGGCTCCCCACTGTCACCCCAAGGCAGAACCTCCCGGTGCTGCCAGGTCTGAGACACCTACCCAGGGAAAACACCTGGCCACGAACCCCAGAGCCAGCTTGCCCAGTGCAGAGGCCATGGGTCAGCCCCAGCTACGAAGCAGCTCACCTCACAGCATCCCCTGCATCCCGGGATCCTGCCATCGCTGCTGCTGGGACACAGCACTTCCAGCCCTGAGGCATCTTGTTTGCACCCACGGGCATCTACTGAAGATGACCCCACTGCCAGCTCTGTCTACTCTAGGAGGTAAAGGCGTGATGGTAAAAGCTACTGGATATCTTATTTTATCCCAGTTCAGATGTCCCTAAAGGAGTGAGCTCTGCCTGGTGCTTCCGAGTGCACTCAAGCCTGCACATAAAAGAGGACAGGCAAAATAATAATGTTGCACAACACTAAGAATAATAGAAGTGGTCACCCACTGTATCTGGGCTGCTAAGAAGCTCTTCTGAGTAAATGAAACACAGAGCACAAGAGAAATGCACCCACCATACATGAGAGTGTCTCCTGGGGCTGCCTTATACCAGGATGAAAAAGAAAAAATTACCCATGCGAACCTCACATCATCTACAATCTGCAACGCATTTGGGCAGGGGGAGGCCAGCATTTACCCACACCATGTGCGTTTGCCTTTAAAACCAGCATCATCGGGGCTCAGCCAGCCTGTGTGCCATCCCGGCTGTCCTGGATTCCGCGCTTCTCTCCCGGATTCAGTGTTTCTCTCCGCGTTCGCAGCTGAATCACTCTTGCATCAGCAGCATCGCTGTGGGTAGTGTTCCCTCTCTGGGGCGGGCAAGGGGTGAGACCTCCAACCCAGCTCCGCTCGAGCCGGCAGCGGTGCAGAATCTTTTCCAGGATGCGGTGTCAGACTTCTGCAGGGCATTTTTTTTTTTTTTTTTAATCCTGAATTAAAACTTAAGCTTCAAAGGCATAGATCGAGGGGGGGTCTCTTCATGCGGATACTGTATTTCCTGGAACAGATCCTTTAATTTTGTAGTGAGCCAGAGTTGAAGACATTTGTATTCAAATCCTTATTTAGGCTCTAATGCTTTTTAGTATTGGATACAGGGATTTGAGACAGGAAATGGCACTCTTGACTTTACTCTCACCCCAAACAGACAATCAAAATTTAAGCTGCTATTTCTTTTCCAGCCTTCTTATGCTGCTCCCAACCCTCTCCCAGAAATTGCAATTATTCTGCCGCATCTACGCTACTAATAAAATTTATTCCGCTCTCTGTTTTCTCCCCCATTTTCTTCTCAAGTCTTACACCATCAAATAAAATCAAGTTTTTCATTTGTGAAGTGGTTAGCAGCGGCCCAGGTTCTACTTACAGTTCTTTGAACAGGCCGCAGTGATGCAAGATGGGTAGAAATGTACCATAATATCATATACTGAGGCGCAACCTCCAAGCATCATTTTGTATGGGACGTCCCATAGTAGCCCTGTGCTTTTAGGGGGTTTTTGTCCTTGCTGATGATAAAGTAGTGGTTATAATAATTTTGTTGGATGTTAAAAATAGACATAATCTAGTTGACATTCAAGTCACTCGTGGCAGCTCACCTGACCGTTTGCAATCCTGTCTGAACACAACAGGACTTTGTCATCTCAAAAGGCCCTTGTAGAATGGCCCTCGCTTAGGGCTCTCTCAGGGCTTTACAAGCTCACGTTATGCTGTTGTGTGCCAGCTTTCAGTATGAAATCGCTAAAAACCGCGGAGATGTACGTCCCTGCGCTCTACAGAGGCAAGGGCAGAAGGCACCTGCAAGTTCCAGTCCAGGCGCAAGACCCCATCCCTCTAAAAATGCACCGACTGAAACTTCTTACAAAGGGTCAAATGCATTTAAATTCTCAACTGTGCACAAAAGATATGTTGAATAAGCACAAGAGATGTGTTTGAATCTGAGTTTATTTCCCAGTTTGCTCACCTGTTTTTTTGCTGGTGGCTTTAGGAGCAGCCGCTTTTGTAAGCTATCCAGCAAAGGATTTGTTCTCAAGCGTACTTCCACACAGGGGTCCCTTTGGTGTCCATAGGATGCTGTGCACCTCCTCCGCTCCCAGGTGTGCAGTTTTTTTCCCCAAATGTTCATATCTGTGCTAGGATGCATGGGCAGAGCATCAACAAACACTTCATTTGCAGGCCTGGGCGAGTTTTGTTTCATAGACTGGCATTGGCCTTAAAAACCAAACCAACCCACATCAGGGATGAGCTGGAAACTGGCTGTATGGTCCCTTTGCAGAAAACAGGGACTCCAAAAAACTGCAGAGTGGGGAGGAAATCAAATGTCATTCCCAAAAGGCAACAGACATCAGCCATTTACAGGGTCTCACATTCCCTTATCTAAAAAGAGTAACAAATACCCTCAAATAAATAAAACACATGATCCCGTTCAATGCTTTTAGATCTGGGGAAAACTGCAAAAAGTAGTTAGGAATAATATTTCATACTGTCAGTGTGGGGGTGCTCACTGCTTTGGTAGCAGCTTTCCACGAGCGCTCCAGCTAACGAGCTTGCCACAGAATGGTCTTTGAGCAGCAAGTTTTAAAAGGAGCCCTAGAAAATATTCCTCAGAAGACAATTTGGAATAACTAATCATAAAAAAGCCCCTACAGTGAACACCTAATTTAGGAGCTCTGATCATCCCTTCAGCGGCGAGAAATGTAACACTTCATCTGCTTGTCCAGTCAAACAGATGTGTGTAACTCACAGTAACCGCTCAGTGCGTTATTGCTCACCAATATCATGTGCTGCAAGTTGGGGTTTGCTTGCAGAACAGTCGTAAGTGAGAAAAAGCATGTGTGTTGGGGGGGGAGGGTCCCTCGAGTAAATTATTTACTATGAATTACTTACCCAGCCCTAGATTTTAATTGATAATTTTTCCCTTGATGTGCTCCATATAAAGGAAATGTTAGCATTAACCAAAGCTAATCCACGGCGCAGTTGGGAAGGGGATTATTTTGCCAATGATTGCTTCCTTTAAACATGGAATTGTGATCAAAGCAATATGGTTCTGATTTTTTCCTCTATTTTTAGCTTTGTAGTATGGTTTTTCTTAATAGTAAGTTACTGCTATAAGCATGCTGTGAATTTCCAATATAGCAAAGCTTTAATAATTTGCAGCCATAATTGTTCCTGCTTCAGCCTCCAATTCAATTTGGTGTGGAATTCCCATCTCCCAACGCAAAGCTTAACTCGACGGTATCTGTGTGAGACAGACTATGAAACTAGTCTGGTATAATGGACTTCATTAAGGGATAGTCAAATTATTTTCATCTGTAATCTATTTTAAATGGAAAAAAGGCCTTTTGAATAAATACTTTTCCTTCAAAAGTTATTAATTTCTGTGGGAAAGAGGGGATGGTTGTTGCTCATTTCTTTCCTTTCTTTTTATTAAAAGTTTGAAAAATTATTTTCTGGTTGAATTATTTCCTTGGTTGAAATAACAAATATTTAAGTCAGGATGGAAACAGCATCTTTTTATTTTCCTGAAGAGTCAAACTGTGCTAGGAGCTTGCCCCTTTTTTGCCTGCCCGGCTGTAGCCTCTTCTGATGCTAAAAGCTGAGCTCCTGGGCTGACGCGAGGAGCATCACCTACCTCCAGACCTCGGTGACCATTTGTTTGCCCAAGTGCAGATTTGGTGGCCCCAAACCATTTTTGAGTCAAACCTCAAAGCAGTGAGCTATTTGATGCTAGCACGGAGATCTGGCTTCAAGAGGCAGCCTGCATTGGCACAAGACCTATTAACCCTAACCTGAACTGCGTACATGCACAGACTAATAACAGGTTGGTGGAGAGTCTTATTCAAGCCCTGCACATCAGAGTAAATTACTCCCTTGATGAATAAAAGCCATTACTCAGTATTTAGCATCATAGCAAGAAGCCTCTTCGGCCTGTTCCTAACAGAGATGTTACAGTTAATTTAGTGTAAAATTATCACCTGCTGTACAATATAACAACAAACTGCAGTCAAATAATCTCTTAATAAATGAAAATGTGTAATAAACTGTGTCAGCACCGCAGAGACTTGGCAAGGCTGAGTACCCTAAAGGTACCAATCCAAACAGATTCACCATACAATATATGGCCTGTGTCATTCCTGGTTCTTATCAGAGATGATTCATCCGGGAATCCTTGGCACTGAGTTTTACCTCTAAAGGCCAGGCAGTTTTTACAATGATATAATTTCTGCCACATTAATTAAATGTAATGTCTGTAAGCCCCTTTACAGGGGTCTATAAATTCGTTGTAAACATATGCTGTAGATGGGCATATGTAAGCTACGAAACGTAATAAACATTCAGTCAACTTCCTCTCCGTTGCAGAGCAGGGAGAGAAGTCAAACAATCGCCGTGCCAAAAAACCCACAAACACCCAAAGGTAAGCCTAACATTGCTTCTGCCACACATTAAAAATGCATAGATGTAGACAGAAACCCGGGTCCCTGTCAGAGGAAAAGCCAGAGGGAGCGCAAGCCCGGCGTGCGCGAGTCGGCCGCAGCGGGCAGGAGGACAAGCCGCTGCCCTCGCTGCCTGCAGGCTGCCGGCTCCGACCGCGGTGTACGCGGCCGATAAAGGCACCCCAAGTCACTGCACTTCAGCACGTTCCTCTGCTGGCTTCTTCTGACTGCAGGAGAGCAGCGGATATGTTGGGTGCTGCTAAAAATCTAGCTGGCACTAATTTGGGCATTCAAATGCTCCCCCTCCCTGGTACGAAGCAAACTAGGAGGGGAAAACAAAAGGGAAAATGAAGCCAAGCGAACAAGAGCCGGGTAACGCTTTTTGCGGTCAGTCAGACATTAAGTAGCTTGTCGGAGGACCAGGCTGAGCAGAAATAACAGACTTTCTGCTGCGTTACGTGAGAAAGTTAGGGAGGAGCTTCCCCACCGCTGTGCTGCCCTGGGAAGAGGAAGGCAGGCTGCTCAGCGGGCAGGAGCCGCAGAGGTGCTGCTTGCCCAGAACTCAGCCCACCCTTTTGGAGACCACAAAGGGACCTTCAGGCTCTGCCTTTCTGTGCCCCGACCCCGCGCTGGCTGCTTCAGTGAGTGCCAGGAGCTTGATGCCTCTCAGCCACGCAGGCGAGAGGCTGTTTGCTGGCGTGTAGAGCAAGTTGTCTTCTCCTGGAGCTCGCCCAGGGCACACTCATCTCCAGAGCCTCTGACTCCCGGCCCCTGCTCCTGGAGAGAGCCCAAGGGAGGGAGGTCTGCAGCACAGGCCGCTCACACTTTCGTGCTGTACTTGTTCTTGTTTTGTTTCGCATAGTTCACAAGGCAAGAGCAAGGGACAGCTGGTGACAGCTGAGAACGATGTAGGGTCAGGGCAGGACACAGCAGGATGCAGCTACCGAGCAGAGATTTTAGATACAAATCACCATCAGGAGCCTTTTTTTTCCCAGAAACACTAGTCAAATTTTGAAAAACTGAAAAATTACTTTTGTTCGTGTGCAGTGTCTCCTATATAGGCGTTTCTGATCCCATTCCCACTAAAGCAGCAAACCCCATGCCATATAATAGAGTCCAACTAGAATAATGGCTTCACTGGGGACAAACTGGGAGCTGACTGGCACTCCACACCAGCCCATTGAAGGGCTGCACGTTGTGCAGGTCAGCACTGAATTCAGAGTTTGTGTCAGGCATCCTCCGCTAGCCCCTTTGTAATGCAGCCCTTGCTGGTACAAATGACCCTGATCCAGCAATATTTCCAACCTCGGTCCAGTACCGTGGGGCAGCACGAAGGACCCTTCCAGTCTATCAGCTCACACCTATCTTCCAAACTGTTGGAGGTGTCCTTACGCAGGGAATTGTGCCCCCAAACTGCTTCAGTCCCCACCTCTCTGCAGTACCTTCTGCGGAAGATCTATGGAGCAATTTCTGTAGAGCTTTCAGGATGAGGAAGGAGGCTGTGCTGATACATAAATTTGGCCAGGCATCTGGAGGCAAAACAGCACTATTCCAGCCCCTGCCTCCAACAAGATAGCCAGCATCTCTTTGTACATCCAAGTTCCTGGCTGGCAGGGTGGCATGACACCACTGGACACCCATAAGAGGTCTGGGTGCAACCACTGCATGGGTGTGAGTGGGGAAGAAGGTCCAGGAGCCCCTGGGGTAACCACATTGACTGCCCTATAGCTCTTATGGGGCACGCATGACACTAGGCAGCACTAAAGGTGGAACAAGTCCCTCGTGTTGCTGATACACCTCTCTCCGTTGTTAACCTGAAGGGGCTCTCCAGAGGGCAGCTGTTTTCCAAAGACAGGACCACCCAACCTGTGGAGATGCTGGGCCTCTGAGATGTGAGGGTCTCCATGAGCAGGGCTGGAGGCATCAGTTTATTCACATCGCACCACTATGATGGCAAAGCATACATCCAACAAAACTTGCCCCTTTATTCCCTCTAAAAGGCTGAGACTGATCATTTAAAAACAAGAAATTAAAATGACAACTGGAGGAGACATCTCATCCACTCAGCTCCTTTCTTGGGAAACTCCGTTCCCGTATAAACATCATCTATCGTTAACCTTTCTGGACAACAGCCTCGCCAAGCAACAAGAGCGAAGGCTTTTCTTCAAATTGAGTTAGGATGTGCAAAAGATAAATACAGCATTTTTCCTCAATTACATCAAGCATTTTTAACAGATGGGATTATCAGGACATGCCAGCACCTTCTGGTAGCGGGAAGGGGCTGTGCGATGGCGGGGCTGGTGGCTCCCGAACTCTGCCCTGCCCTGGGGGTCTCAGCTTTGCCGGCGGTGGGCAGCCCAGGCATGCCCCTGCTACGGGGACCAGCTGGCGCCTAAATTGGCCTCAAGGGCAAGCTGAGACATAAAATGCTCTGTGCTTCAAGTCAATGCTAAGGTTTTCCTCGCTTTTAAGAATACTTTTGATCAAAACGGTGGAAGATTCCGTATTTTGAGCAGCCTAACAGCCGTGCCTCACAGCACAGCCCGTGTCCTGTTTTACCGCCCCACAGCTGCACTCACGCTGGTGAAGGTAACAACAAAAATAAAACTAAGCAGCTTGGTGAATTTTATTTTTTTCCCTTATAAGGCTGGGAACAGCCTATATATCCATTTTTATTCATCCAGTGTTTGAGAGGGATCCTGCCCGGCCAGCAGTTTGAGGTGGGCAGGCTGCCGGCCACTGCTTCTCAGAGACGGAGCAAAGAAACGGGCCCGGGTCACCTCCGGCAGGTTTCACTCGAGCAATGCTGCCTGAAGGAGTGGAGAAAGGGATCTGGGCAGTCAAAGGTGGAACATCATCCTTCACCCTTTCGTTATAAAACAGATGGGGAAGCACTCTCCAACACCAGGACACATTGATGTGCGCTGCAGCGGGGTGATGGGCTCTGCCCCAGCTCCCACGCCAAGGGGGCATCTGGGCCCAGGCCGGTAATTCCTGTCACTTTTTATGTTTTGCAATGTTGTTTGTGTTTGTTTTTTTTTCTTCAAGACTCACCTCCCAAATGTACGTGTGATCACCAAGTTTTCCATAAACATCATGCTTCCAGGAAAAGCTGGAGAATGACTGAGTGTAACCTCGCAGGACTTTGAAGTGTGTTTTGGCCTTTACAAATAATTTTCCTTCTAAGGATGGGGCGGGAATAGTGAAGGCAATGTGTTTTACAATGATTCTTGACCAGAAAACCAGAGAGGTATTTGGATGCATGGGAGTGGCTGTGCTCTTCACTTGGCTGCACAGGTTTGCATAGGGGAGATATCTATAGCTGCTTCTCCGCTGGCAGATGAAAACCAACAAGTCTATTGTCTGTGTCTGACACAAAGCAGAAGCCGCCAATAACGGGATGTTATAGAAAACCTTGTCACTCCCAAGACAGGACGAGCCTGACTCAGTCCGATACCTTCAGCCCAGGGCAGCTGATACGACGCTGAGACACCGCACTGATCAAAAGGACATCACAGCAGCGAGACTATTGATCCAGCTCGCTTTGTGGTCCTCAACTGATGTCTGACAGGAAGCACTGCCTGTGAACCCGTCCACCACAACACAGGAAACAAAAACGTTAAAAGTGACGCCAACAGGCAGAGCCGAGGGGGACACTGCCGCCCACCGCCATTCCCTGCTCACGGAGCACCCGCCAGCTCACCGCGCTGATCACAGGCTCGGTCCTCATGGGCAGCAGGGCTATATGTACATCCCCACGTCCCTCCACCCCTCTGCATCGTGCCTGCTGGCTGCCGAAACAGTTAAACAGTTAAAGAGCCCAACCCGGTAGGGTTTCAGTTTATCACCTACCATGTACAGCCCTCTTGGTGCTCACGCTCTCTGATGATGTTTGCTTTCCTCAAAACACCACCTTATAGAAAAAAAAAACTAATGCAGCTGGGGGAGGGAGTTTGATATTTCTTCTGCGGTTTTGGGGTTGTGTTTTTTCTCCTTCATTTTTTCACCAGGCAAATTTTTCACTTTGGCCTCCTGTAATTGGAGGGAGAGAAGGGAGAGGATCTGTGTGGTCCAGAGTCTTGAGCTGCTGCTAAAGGCAGAACAGGAGTTCCCTTATTCCATCCCAGAAGGGCCACGCTGTCTGTAAGGCCAGTGACCGTACTACCTGACTGTATGATCTTACTCTGGCAGCAAAGGGACAGACCACCACATGCACTTGTGCTCTGGCTGCTGTCACCAGGCTGCCCACCAAGTCTCCCCTTCCAAAGAAGATCTCCAGCCTCAGCACGTCCCTTTCATTGTATTATGAAAATGGCTATTAATACAATTATTATGACTACTGACACTTCAGTTTGATCTGAAATTAAATACCTGGTTTGTTACTGAACCATGGTGCTAAGGCTTTTAATTAATATTGAGTAAAAATAGAAGAAAAGTTTGAAACAAAGTGTTGTTTCAATTTTTTTAAGAAGCAGGAAACTGTTCAGTTTTAATTTTCTTTAGCTTTCAGCCATTTCAATGTCATTGAATTTTTGCCTTTTTATTTTTGCGGCAGAAACCCAGCCACTCCAGTTATGAGCTGTAAAGCTAAGAAAAATAAACATGAAAAGTTTCACTTAGCCTTTATCTGTTGCCAAATTGTCTTTTGCCTGAAGCACAGTTATATTACGGCAGAGCTGCCCACGTAAGAAGGATTTTCTCATAACACCTATGGCCATCGCTATCACTTACGTCCTCACACAGGATTCACTTTGCTCGTCTGGGATCACCTTGCTTTCTGTTTTTCCCAGTCCTGGATTTTTCCTTCCCCCCAAAGGCAAACCCCTGTTTGCACAGAGGTTTACGATGTGCATCAAGGGGAAGAAACAGGGGCAGCAAAACAGCGTCACTGATTTACACCACCACTAGAGCTGATTTAGAGATTTCTGTAGGAATGGCGCTTTACTCCTCATTGCATTTGGTCCAGAATGACTGCTTGAGTGATGAAAAGGAGCAGGATCCGGGCTTGTGTTATAGCCCCATTCTTTGATAACAACTTCTGCTTGATAGATACTTTTTTCCTTCTCTGCTGAGTGCACACCTCATACTGAACCAAGAGCTAATGGTTTTAAACTACAAGAGGGTAGATTTAGATTAGACATAAGGAAGAAATTCTTCAATCTGAGGGTAGTGAGGCACTGGCACAGGTTGCCCAGAGAAGCTGTGGATGCCCCATCCCTGGAAGTGTTCAAGGCCAGGCTGGATGGGGCTTTGGGCAACCTGGGCTAGTGGAGGGTGTCCCTGCCCATGGGGATGATCTTGAAAGTTCCTTCCAACCCAAACCATTGTGTGATTCTATGATTCTATCCACAAGTGCATTAAAATGCAAAACTATTTATACTTCACAGAAGGGCCCTTTCCATGAGCATCTTTGAGGCTATATGGATAGTTCCCATTCTATTTAACTGAAGACCCCATTACAGTAAGGGAAAATGGGGATGTGTTTTAAGTATGAAAGCTGTTAAACATTTTCACGAGGTCTGTCAAAAATTCACATAGATAAAATGAAGTTTAAAAAAACCCCAAAACCACACACACTTGAAAAAAAAAAAAAACAACCTACAATCCAGTTGCCAGGCTACTCAGTGCTGTTTTGCATACACCCAGCTGTCGATACAGGCATAGCCTGTACTGTTCAGCCAGTAACTTTTTCTTGAATCAGATCTGAGTTTCCCCTGCCTAGAGCCTATGGCAGCACACCGATATTGCTGTACAAGCTGGGGAAGAACAGGAACCAAGACGTCTATACATGATACACCCATGTAACCAGAATTATAGAGGGTGGATATTGCAGAGAGAAACCAAGAAACAGGAGATACCTAAGTGCACCCTGGTCTTACCTCTGCCCAGTGGCATGGATGGCCCCACCACAGCCACGTCCAAAGGGCTGCTGTTGGCACCGGGGTTTGGGCTTCCCCCTGGTCTGAGTTTCCTTCCCAGCTACGTGATCTAGGCATGGCAGATGCACGCGGGGGCTCAGCAACCCGCACCAGCACAGCTCCACCGCGGTGGCTCCAAAGGGGACGTGACAAATTGTATTGCTCAGTAATTAAAACTGAGCTCTCACCTGGTATGCAGCGAGGAGATGGAGCAGGGGAGGCTGCTGCAGAGGTTTGTCTTCCTTGAGGTGCAGCTCACGAGGGAGAGCAAGCCCCCACCACGCTGCTTTCTGAGCCCCGTGCCCGGTGTCAGGGCTGCAGACCCAGGCGCAGCCACCGCCAGCACCCAGCACTGTTGGGAAGTCCCCAGAATGGGCCTGGGAATGAAAACCAGCTCCGCAGACAAGCCCTGCTCACACATGCACAACAGCATGCAACCCCACAGCAGCATAACCAACAGAGGAACAGAAAAATTGTTGCCTCAGGGTTGCTCTAGAGAGAGGGGAACTGAACTCAGTTTTAGCCTGCTTAGTAGGGAAAAGAAAATCCAATTGCAGTCTCTCTGCAATAAAGGGCTCTACATTTTACTTCCGTTCCTTCATTCTTTTTCTGCTCCTTATGGACCTTGGTTCTCTCTTTCTTGCTTTGACTGTCCAGGTTTTCCTCTCAGTGTAACTGAGTGCACAGCTATTCTAAAACCAATTTCTCCTCTCCCTGGAGAGGAGAAATATAAAAGCATAGATTTTCCTCCCTCGGTTCATCTCTCTCTCACCCCCTTACTTTCCACAGATTTCCATTTCCCCTAACCCTAATTTTCATCTGCTGAAAAAGTCCTTCTAAACAACAAATCCTCCTGCCCTCCCCCTCTCACCTCCCGTTTTCCCATCCCTGCTCCTCTCCTGTTTCAGGTTTCTTGCCTTTCATCTGGTTTCTCTCCACCAGCTGGCCTCTCCATACACACAGCCCTCCCTTCCTTCCCAGCCTCTCTTCTCTGTTCACCCTATCATCATTTTTTCACTCATGCTAATTAGGCCCTCGGCAAACATCTTTTCTCTGCCTCCCTTCCCCCTCACTCCCTTTCTGTGCCTGCGTAACCCCCCTGTCCTGGAATTTGCCCCTCTGGGGCTGCCTTTAATGCCCTGCTGGGATGAAGAGCCCACCCAACACTTCCAGAGGTCCGCACGGGCTCTGGCAACGCACGTGAAAACACCCTTACTCGGAAAGCTGACCCATTCCCCGAACCACGCTACGTGCGCGCCTGCCACCCTGCGCAGCTCAGCATCAGCGAGGAGCCACCATAATTATGAATGCCCCAACCGGCGCCCACCAATTAAGAGAAAGAGGTCAAATCATTACCAGCAGGTCGGCCCGCCAACGCTAGCTCTGCAAGCAAAGCCGCGCCAGCCGCCTTCCTCCCCCAGCATCTCCAGCTCTGCATGCAAATTCCTGCGTCGTGGTCCCAAATAACAACCATCCAGGGTCAGACACGTGCAGCCGGACTGCACCCCAAACGCCTGATGCCAGGAAGGGCTGCCGAGGCCGTGCACAGCTCTCCCTGCGGAAGAGAATGGAGCTGCACGGAAGCATTTCATCTCAGAGCTACTACTACTCATGCCACTTGCCCTCAAGGACATATGTTACGGCAGCAGTGTAACTTATAAACAGAGTCTTGCTCTGCATCCTGGTGGCAAGTTCCCAAGTCTTCAAATAGCTCAGTCGCCGACAAATTGTATGATTCAGATGCCAAAACTATCTGGAATATAGAATAGGAGGGCTTGTGGCTCCTGAGGAACCCAGCCCGTAGAAGGAGAGGTCGGAGGGTTTTTGCTCTGTACTCCTACTCTTATGTGTGCTTTTGCCAAAGCTGGCCTGGCAGGAAGTTTCCCCTCCCAAAAATGCCTTTGAGCTGCTTGTCCCAGGGGTATTTGTGCCAGCACGGGATCCCCAGGCAAAGATTTCTGCAGCTGTCAGAAAACAAAATGCTTGCAAAGAAAACCAGTCTGCCTCAATATTTTGTTTCAACGTCACTGTCATTTTTCCTCCTGAATCATCACAGTTTGTCTGTACCACCAGAGCAACCAAAGCCCCACTACTGGGCTAGACCCTGACTGTCCCCCACACGGAAAGATGAACTTTCTGGTGCAAGGGCAATCACCTAGAAAATTAGCTTACTTTTAAAAGTCATTTGGAACAAGAAAAGTAGATTATTTTTTTTTAAACTTTGAAAATATTGAGACATCGTTTATATCACCACTAGCGAGAGTTGTCCAGTCGTGTTGTTCATACACATGATCCACCTGAGAACGCAGGAGGCGAAGGCAGGCACTCCAGGCTGGTTTGTGGCCAGCACTGCCTGCAACGCCCAGACTTTGCCTCTTTGCCGGCTGCCTGTAAAGGCTATACGGGACAGCAGGTATGTCTCTTACTGGAGGAAGCTGAGGAACCGGGGGTTGGGACCTACGTATGCAGGGTCAACTCCACTGAAGCAACGTCCAAAGCACTGTTTTGCTGAGAGCAGCCCCCAGCAGACTCACGCCTTCAGGAACTCACTGCTGCAAGCACCAGGCTGCGGAGGCACTTTGGAGGATTTGCCCCAGCTCATGGTGGCCCCTCCTCAAACCACGAGGAGCCCATGTGGAGCCAGCGGGACCAAGGACCGGAGAAGGGCTCTGCTGAGCATATTTGAGAGCTGGCGCAGGGACACGAGTGTCCCCCCCAGTGCTGCAGAGCCTCTCCAAGGACAATGAGCCACCGCAGATGCATCTCTGCACCGCAGCTCTCCTCGCTTGGAGGAACACCCGCTTGGGATGTGTTTGACCCCACATGAACCTTCTCCCTCCTCCCCCTGCCAACTGCAAATGCGTCACCAAGGGACATTGCCAGAGTCAACCCCGGTGAGAAGTCGGGTGCTTTTTATTGCAAAATCAAAAATGCAGAGGTTTGCACATAAAGATGTCTCAAAAAAATATTTTGACAAGGATGAAGCTATTCACATTTTTGCATCACCAAATCAAAATTATTTTTTTTAAATACAAAAAAGTTTCAGTTGATTTCTTTCTCTCTCTCCCCCCCTTTGATTTAAAAGCTGTGTTAGCGAACACCACAAGGCAGCAGCCGTGCTGTAAGCTCCCAAACAGCCTCCTCATTAACCTCACAGCACAGGCAGGCGAATGAATTCTAGAGGACTCCTTTAAATTGCTCTCTGCTTTTCCCTTCACCTCCCACTCCCTGCTCCCCAGGGCATGGCTTCCCCTGGGTCCACTGAGCAAACACAGACCATCTCCACTTCCCCAAACATGCAGCGGGGATAAACCCCCCAGGCTCAGGCTGCGTCCTCTTGTCTGTCTGTGGGTTCATGGACGCGGAGGACCAGCCCAGCTCCTCGCCAGCCCTGGATCAGTAGTCCATACCACAGCAGAGCTTTGCCCGGGCTGGGTTATCTGAGCACATCAGCAGCCCCCCAGGGTATGCACCCCTGCTCACACAAAATATTGTTCCTCCACTGGTGTTCGCTAGCTGCGGGGTGGAACCTGCATCCCCATCTCCAGCCACAGCTTCACCATCGCCCTTGCCAGGTGTGAACACCACCAGGTCACCCACAGTCCAAAACTGGTGCTGGTCGAGCACAGGGAGGCTGAATCACCCCAAGCACTGCGGTTAGCTGGGTGCTGCACGCTGGGGCTGTGCCGACTGAGAAGATGGGTAATCTCCAATGAACCGTGCAGCTGGAGCAGCCCTGACAAACACTATCTGATCTTGCATCAAGCCAGCCGATACAGTTTACCTGTCAGAATGTTTTAAGCCCGTTTGGACATGCAGCGGGAGCTTGTGCTGCACCAAAGCTCTGCAGCAAGGGGGTTACAGTGGGTTACAGCCTCCCGCGGTGGGTGCGCTGCACCAGCAAACCAAGCTCCCGGGTCTCCTCTCGTCCAGCTCCTGATGTTGAAATCAGGCAAATCTGCATCATAGCACAGAGCAAAAAGCAGCAGCACATTTTAACTGTGCTCATTACACAGTAGCAACAGCCCCAGCCAGCTAAAAAGGGAAAATTTTAAGGCAACTTCAGACAGGATTAACAGCACATATTCTGGAGATGAGGTACTGGTGTAAGAGGAAGCAACAGGGACAAGACCAGTGGTGCTTTCCTCTTAGCAGTGATTCATCCAAGAGAGTTAACCAAGTAAAGTTTTTCTGGAGAACAGAATAAGGTTTGTCTCTGCAGTTATTTGGGAGAAAAAAAAAAAAAAAGCTGTCATTCAAAAAAAAAAAAAAAAAAAAAAGAGTTGTTTCTAAATTTTCCATTGAGCATCAGCAGTTTCCTTGGCCACTCTTCCCAGGAAAACCTTTCGAAATGTTGAGGGGGAGGAAGGAGGATGACAAGAGAAATCTGTTGAAGGATGCCTGCAAGTTAATAAACAAGAATCAGTGTGAAGTGCTGTTCTGTGACAAAAATTTGATCACCTGATTTTCTAAGGATTTCACACTGCTTTTTTGGTTTTTAAAAATTTGGGCATATTTCCAAGCAGCTGTAGTGTTATTTTTAAACACCCTCTCCCTGAGCCAGGCCTGAAATTCCCCTCTCTGACATGGATATTGCTCTTGGGGAGATGCAGGTGAGGTGCAGCTTCCCACGGCCAACGCTGGGCAGGCACTGGTAGGAAATTCAGGGCTCTGAGGGCCACAGCAGACCTGGAACAGGTATCGGCCAGGAGCAGCCCCTTGTGCAGGGTCTCAGGGCTAGAAGCTCCTGAGCTCAGGTCGGCAGGGCGAGAACCAGGCAGAGAGGTGACTCACCCTGGTCTTGGTGAAACAAAGACAGTCCCTGGCTCCTGCAACACCAGCCCTGCAATGGAGGTGAACTTTTAAAAGCGCTTGTTTTCTTTACTGCACCCTAAAAAGAAAAAAAAAGTGTATTGCCTGAAGCTTTTAAAACGCTTTCTCCCTGTTGTACTCTGCCAAGTGCAGCCTGAGCCCTGACACCATTTGGAGAAGAGGAACAGGACAGACAGGCAAGGCTAGAGTCACCTCCATCAGCTCACAACCAACAGCTTCCCATTCCAACGGCAGGCAATAGCAGGTGCTGAACGCCATGAAAGCGAGCCTTTGAAATCAAACTCCTAAAACCCAACAGGCTGCATCCTGGTTCACGAGGAGAACACTGGGGAGGCAGATTTTCCCCCTCTGAGCCTGGACAAAGAGTGAACACCCCATGCCAGCTGAGATAAAGCGCCTCTCGTCTTGGTGGCTTTCTCCTTGCCTCTCTGTGCTGCTCTGCAAAGGAGCTGGGCGTATTTGTAACCAGAGGGTCCCCACAGCTCCACACGTGGCCAACCCCTCATGCCTCCTGACCATTGGAGCCCACCTGGGCTGCTGGCATGGCCCCTGAGAACAGCTCTGCCCCAAGGGGCTGCTGAGGAAGACAGATTCCCAAAAGCTCCTCAGGTTACACTGGCAGCCCCACGGAGGTGGGAGCAGGAAAGCAGGAGGTGGAAACTCACTTGAGGAAAGGATCAGACTTCCCATGGTGGGTCTGATTCATTGCATCTGTTCCAGCTCTCCATATGGCTGGTGCAAACCCATCCTGGTCCAGACTCCTAGAAGGAAAGCCGGAGTTTTTTCCTCATACATTCCCTTCAGTGCCTACACACCCATCACTTGCCACTGATACGGGACACACCAAACCCCCACTGAAACACCACCCATTGGGCTGCCTCCCTCTGCTTCCAGAGTACCCAGGAACCGCAGGGCCATGGCATGGCGGGCACTGACCGCACCTTCTGCTGCCCACGTTCCTCCACTTACCCTTTTCCCTGTGGCTTTTGGGCTGACAACTATCCTGCCCTGCTCAGCACCTCCAGTTCTAAACTGCAGCAGAAAACAAAAAGTAATGCCACCCTGCCACTGGCAGACACCTGTTGTAGACTTTGGTTTGTGAAGGGAGGGAAATGTGTTTTCAGGGGCTTTTTATGCCTTTGCGAGCTTCTACCAGAAAAAGGAAATGGGGGTTCAAGTGCCCTATTTCCACAATCAGCAGTAAAATGTTACATACCTACGAAGCTGCACCTGAGATTATAAAGTAAGACTACGTTGAAATTTAGTACTTTTGCCTTAGTTTGAGAGGTTGCATTTTCAGTGGAACCTTAATTACTTCTTCCAGCTGTAGGTCTTAAATAAGCCTGTCTGTCAAAAGCTCACAGGTTGGATTGAAGTGGAAATTTCTGCGTAGCCAAATTTGGAGCAGATGAAATTAAAGAAAAATAAACCACAGAAGAAAAACAAAATGACATAATGCACTGCACTGGAATTAATTTGGCTTTCTTGCCAGTCTTCTGAAAGGAGTCACTGAGTCCCACGTGCCTGTGCCCAAGGTGTTGGGCAGGAGGACAGGAGAGCTACTGCAGTGTTAATGCAGTGAAGACCATCTACCAAAAGTTGAAGAAAAGCTAGAATAACTGAAGTCAAACTTCATTAGGTAACTCCTCAGTACAGCTGCATTTTGTCATCTCCCAAGGTCAGTTTTCCTGCAAGAGAATGTCAAAGTCAGCAATTCACATTTTTTTTACTGACATGCCACCTCGCAGCAGGTTCCATGTTAAATTTAACAGGTGCAATTCCCATCAGGGCAGGCGGCTCTTGTGGCATGCCTCCTCCCCCATGGGCAGCCCTTAGCCCTGGCTGTGGCTACCCCGGGAACCGGCTTGGGGCAGAGCCAGGGCCACTGGGGGCTCCAGAGATATTTGGCCACCAAGAGCTGTGGAGGGGGGTAGGGTCCCACAGGCCCCCCGGCACCTCGCACACTGCACCACTGCCTTCCCTGGGGACAACAGTTAGCCTGGCATGGACAGCCCACGGCAGGGGCTTTGACAGAACAGCAAGAATGCCAGAGCCAAGAGTCACCATGGGAGCATTAGGGTCTACTGCCAAAGCACATCCCCCCAAAAGTCGTATGGGGAATTGGCCTGAAACCCAAAACCACATTTGGAGCAGATCAAGACTCCCTCGGGTTAGCTTTCTCCTCACTTTTTTCCTATGGACAAGGGATGTGTTGCTTAGCCACCAGAACAGTTGGGACGCGAAGCATTTGGGACAGCGTTTGGCCCTGGAAGAAGAGGACCCTCTGCAGAGGAAGGAGCATGGGAGGGATCAGCTTTCAGCCAACAAGCCATATCTGAAGGTGTATGCACTTCATAGCCATGCTGCGCAGCTTCTGGCCTGCTGCTACAGCCCCTTACCAAGCCTGTCCTCACTGTTGGCAAAGCCCAGAGCTTTGCTTTGATGAAGGCACCCCACCACTCTCACCTCTCTGCTCAGCCAGCCCTGTGCACCCCCAGTCCTCCACCCCACAGTTGGGCTGGACACCTGGCTGGAGCATCCCCCGCCTCCATCCCCCTCTGGGCCCACTCCTGCAGGTTTTGTTGTGCCTGATCATGTGTAACAAAGCCCAGATCATCAGCTAACCTCCACGCTCTTAAAAAGCAAAAAACCCTACAATGAAACTCAGTTTCCACAGCTTTCTGGGCCCCCAGCAGAAGCCACACTGCATCACACATTCTCAAAACCGAGTGGTGTGACGTTATAACAAATCTTACCCACCCAGACCAGGGAAGGAAGCTGACCCTCTTTTACCTTCAATATATTGAGTAAAATACAATTCTCCCCCTCCTCCCCACCCCAGACCCTATGAAAACAAAATGCCCCCTGCACCCACCTCCCCCCCACCCCGGGGGAGGACAAGAGAACAGACAACGTGTGACAGGCACTGTCATCTCCCACCACACCGGACAGTGCTCAAAGCACAGAGCGATCGTCCTCGACATCTCCAGGGAAGAGAAAGATGTGTCTAGAGCAGGCTCCTCTACTCGCAGCAGGAACACGTACTTGTGCGTGTCATCCATCCCCCCACCCACGCATTTTCTTTGCCATTTCAGAAGCGCTCAGTGTTACCTTGGGCTTTCCCCCTGCTTTTCGGTGACATTCATTGACTGTCAAGTTCTTTCCTGTCTCTGCACCGACCAGCAAGCCCCGCACTGGGAGGGCTAGCAGCAATGTGGGAGGTGCTCTCACCCAACTCTGGGGTCCCGCTCAGGGCTGAGCTGAGCCCTTTTTCATGCCCACGGCAGGCCAAGGCCCACAGTCGCCCACCGCCATCACTCCACACGTGCACATTGTAGCATTTCCTCTTCTCTCGCTCCCTTTCCCATGCCAGATCACATTGCCCTCTAGTGGGATGAATTTATAAAAAACCATCAGCCGACAGTGACAATGGCCGGGGAAATTAAAAAAAAAAATAAAGTTCCAAACCCAGCAGAGCAGCTCCCAACTGAGCTGCTCCCATGCGTGAGGACCTGCTCTCTGAAGACAACAAGATGTGACAGGCAGCCACCCCCATGCACCCAACGCGCGTATCAAAGCCCCCCAGTGCAGGGAGCTGCTGGCTGCGTAGTTAAACACCAGAGCCAAGCGCCAGCCCCTCCGTGCTGCTCAGTCCCACAAAAAGCAAAGCAGGCTTTACAGAGCCGATAAGCGCAGTTTGCAGCCATCCCACAAGACAAGACCAGGACATTTTGCACCCACCTGGTTCCCCTTTGCACCCAGGGCTGAAGCCTGCATTACACACAGGCTGCTGCGTTTTGTACGAATGAGCAACAGGAGATGCCATCAGGAGATGTCTCTCCTCTCAGAAAGGAGGAA
Source organism: Aramus guarauna (assembly GCA_013400195.1). Lineage (NCBI taxonomy): Eukaryota > Metazoa > Chordata > Aves > Gruiformes > Aramidae > Aramus > Aramus guarauna. The sequence goes on along the minus strand of VXBL01006297.1, from coordinate 644,494 downwards.
TTTAAGCAAACAGTTACCAACTTCTAAAACACAGATGCTTTTGGGAGGGAAACACTCCAACTATTCAACTGAGGTGGTGGGTTAAGAACGAAGCGTGAGCTGCTCCAGCCTGCCAGCGGGCTAATTGCATCACTCCCACACTGGCATCCGATGAGAAAAGTGAGATCAAATATCCCCACTTACAACAAGATTTCAAAGCATCTTGCATGACCCATGAGCCATCGGGGCAGCAGCCTGTCACTTCTGACGGAGGAGCAGCGTGACTGGGAGCTGCTGGCCTTGCCGGTGACAAATGCAGCACCCTGCACCCCAAGGCTGGAGTTCAGCCCTGAGACACGGGCACCCCCCAAAGCTCAGGGGAGGCTGGAGCAGCCCCTTCTCCCAGCAACAGTTTCAGGGTGAATTTATGCAGCACAGCCATGAGAGATGCTGGAAGGGGAACCACAAAAAAAAAAAACAAGAGACATCGCCGATGGCTACAAGAGCTGCCAACCCTCCCAAGGGGTTGATTTTCTTTGGCAACCTGACTCCAAACCCAGTAAGGGAGGATCAGTGTGAGATCTGGTATGTCCATTGCAATAACTCCGAGGGCTTTGGCACAGTACATCAGGCCAACATCAAGACAGCTCTTCCACTGCATCAGCACAAGCCAGATTTTCACCAGGGCTTGGTGGAAAACCAGCATGTATGAGAGGAGAATTGGGCTTTCACGGCCCTCCCCTGCCTAAAAGTAGTTAAAGTTAAAAGAAACAAGGCTATTTTTGCCCCACAGGTCAGCACAGACCAACCTTACCCTGTGGTCCCTAGCAGGTCTCACACCCCACAGGATGCCACCGGCCACACCAGAAGCTCAGGGCCACCTTGTTTCAGGGTATTGTCCCACTTCACCTTGGAGAGACAGTCCCAACTCTGGGCCTTTTGCAGGCCTCCCCCTAGGTGCCGTTCAGCAATTTCTGATTAAAGTTTCTGTTTCTTTGCGGTTTGGGGGGCTGGATGGCTGCCACTGCATGACTGCACCACAGAGGCATCCAGCATGAGCATTTGCTGAGGGGAAGCTCATCCAGGCTCAGATGCTGACCAGAGCCTCCTGGGGCTGATGTCCCCCTCGGGCACTTGCCCCCACATGAGAGCATCTCCCACACTTCCTGAGGTGACTCTGGGCATTGCCGACCGCTGGGCAGGGCAGGTTTGTGGATTGAAGCAACACAGATCCTCACCTCACCCAGCCAGCAGCACCTGGTCAGGATGCGGGGTAGATTTCTACACCCCAGAAGGGTGTAGAGGAGGCGGCAGGGACCCACATGCAGAGGGCAGCAGAAGACTTGCTCCTTTCTTGATCCACCTCAACCAGGAAGGCTCACATCCTCCCAGTTAGCCAACATCCCTCCACGCAGAAGTTTCAAGTGCCCTATACCACCAACACACAGTGAAGATTGGGCACGTAGTGTCTATAGCAGCTTCCTGGGTTCAATTTCTCCTTCTGTGCTCCTTATAACCATGGCTCAGGTGTGAAGGCCCGGCAGGAGGTGTCCTGTCACCAGAAGCATACCCAGCTCTTTAAGGACATGCCCAGAGCAGCACCAATACCATCCAAGATGGGGCAGGAAAGGAAAGGAAAAGAAGGTAAGCACACAGGATATTTCTGCTCATGTTTTTCTGCCGACAGTCATCATTTCATAGTTTCTCCTGAGTACCTGTGCACACTCGCCTGGTTCACAAGGCTAAACAAGCTTTGTTCAGCCAGCACATAGGTGCAGGAACATATTATTAGCCATCTGTAGTATGTCTTATTGAGCTAATCCATCTTTTTATTTCAAAGGGGAACAGACGTTGTGCAGGCCACTGGACTGAAGTTCACAACCCTTGCTTAGCACTGCCTTCTGCCAGGCAGTGGGATGCAGCTGATCCTGCAACAGTTGGGGAAGGTGTACTACCAGGCTCCACAGCGCATTTCACGTGCCCCTCAGACACAGGCCCATTAGGCAGATTCTAATCTTTCCCACTCTTTTTCCAGTTTTACTCCTATGCATTTCTCACGCATCCACCCAAGTCCTTTCAGTCCTCAGCCAAGAAACACTCCGCTCATTTCAAGCATCTCCCTGCTTCTGACAGCTCCCTGGCTGTATTGGGAACTGAATGTCCGTCCTTTGGCTGGCCCAGGAGAACTCTGCCTTTTTGGGAATGGCATTGCACCCCACTGTCAAGAACTGAAGGAAAAGCAGCAGCATTTGACCCTCTGGTACCTCATTCACTATTGCTCCTTGACAGACGCGGTGCCCCTCTGGGGACAACCACGCACATGACGAGTCCATCACTGGCACCCAACAGCTCAGCCTGCTGCACTGGCACATCTGCTCCTGCTGAGCAAGGGAGGAGGCAGAGCACCTTCTTCTCCCCAGGAAAGTCCATCCATGGGAGGAACAGCACCAATCTTTCCCCAGCAGCCATCCCCCCCCCGCCCCAGCCTTCTCTCCCCAACTCCTTCACCCATCTCACCCAAAGCTGCTGTGCTCTGCATGCACATTGAAAAAATAGTATATTTTCCCAACACATACTAATAATAAAGAATAAATAATCATTGATCTGCTCAGCCATTCTGCTAGTGCCAAATGGGGACAGCATTTACCTTCAAATGTCCTGAGACATAGCATCCCAAGGGCAAGATTTATAAGGGGTCCTGAATAGACAGAGAAGGAATTCAGCAGACTTACGCTATTTGGGGCACTGAATCTAAATTTGGAATCAAGCAGTCACCTTCCTGTTAGCCCTTAGCCATCCACTTTCCCAGAAGTAGCTGCCTGTGTTTCCGAGATATTTGGAAACTTTTCTGTCTCTCACTCACATCATGACAACTCCCATCGGCTTCTGTAAAAGGTCTTCGAATAAAAGGAAAATGCTATAGAAAGGCAGAGTGTCCCCTTCAATAAAGGTTACAGAGGGCATAATCATCTTTTACCAACCTCACAGATCAGGAGGAAAAGTGGTTTTAGTTACAAGTGCACTTTCAATAAATAAATGCACGTTCAATGAAAAAGTTTCAATTTTTTCATTATTACTAATGACAAATTCCACATGCATTCAACTAGTGCCAAGCTAGGTTTTCTAAACCATTGATAGAGCCTTGTTTCATCTGATAATTAGTTACAAAATTAGTTCCTTGGGAATACCATCTCCTTGGAGAAGCAGACAAGTTCACAAAATCTCCCTCCAGAGAATTGCTGGTTTAATATTCAGATTCAATTCACTTCTAAATTTCTGGTCTGACTCTCCAGTAGTTTGAATACGTAGTTGAAGATGCTTCATAAAACATACCTTGTCATGAAGCTGAATTTATATTTTGTCTGGGAACTTGAAGGTTGAGCTACTAGAAGTAGAAACATATTTTCCTTCCCACCTCTCTCTCAGGCTGTTCCCCGTGTCCGGGGTGTACCACAGGCAGCACCATTACGCGTCAGGCTGATTTTGCGATGCACTGGTGCTTTGTGGCACCGCTCCCTGTGTGAGCGCAGCTGCTCGGATGCGAAGGTCTGTGCCCCAGAGCCCCACATTACAAGTGCCCTCACGTACAGCCTGTTTCCCAGCCAGGATGAAGCAACTCAGAGATGGCCGTCCAGCTCAAAGGGCAGAAACTCACATCAGAGGAGTGCCTGATGCAACCAGCAGCAAGAGGGAAGAGTGGCAGGAACAGAACCAAATGCCTTTTCACACCTAAAAGCAGGCTGAGGTGTGCAACACTGGTGGCTGCTGGAGGAGGGGAAACCTCACCCACCGGTGCCAGGGTGCTTGCCAGTGTCCTGGCGAGAGGGAGAATTCCAGTCCCCAGGGCTCTTAATCAGGCATTTAAAATAATAAATCTTATTACACTAAGTATATTACTGTTAAGCCTTCAGCTGCTAATATTTAGCTGCTGTTGGAAGGGCTGGACCCAGCCACAAATCAGCCTAAAAGTGACACATCCAAAGTGGCAAGACGATACTTCCATGAGAAATAATTACTTTGGCCAGGGAGACTCGGAGCCAGTGCAGCAACTGTTGCTCCCATGTGCATCACCAGCACCATGGAAGCACTGACTAGTTATCACGGAGCACCCGTGGGAGATGTCCTCTGTGGCCAGCTGCCTGCAGACATGCCTTCCTCCAGCCTCATGCTGCAAACACCCCCCACACACTCCTGGGACCCACCTGCTCCTTGGGTCCTAGCTCTCAGTAATTTAGACAGGCAGGCAGGCTTTCCCATACCAGGGACCAGCTCCACACCGAACTCATCACCATTAAGGCACACAGAGCTCTCCAACCCTTGAGCATCACATGGGGTCTGCTTCTCTGAGCCTCATTAGCCCCCAATCCAGCTCTTACACCCTCCAGGGAGTGGAAGCCCACCTTCATCTTCCAAGGCAGAGGAAGGCTCCCTTAGGCACCGCTTAGCCCCCAGTAGAAAAACTTAACAAAATAAGCTTCTCTCCAGCCCAAATCCCAGGACTTCCACACCGCTGATGAACATACCAGCAAAGAGCAGTACCTCAAGGCAGCACCTCCTCTCCAAGATTCCCAAATTAGATCCTCCAGCTTCCTGGTGCCCTCTATAGCCAGCACAAATAGCTAACAGCTAGCACCTGAAGGCCAATCTGTAGGAGCTGTAGGGTGTAGAGAGGGGTTTTTTTCTGTCTAAATGAAAGCTTTAACCACTCACCTGGTGAGAGGTTTAGCAGTCCAGGTGGTTTCTGTGGGTACCTGGGCATTGATGGTGTACCAGGAGTTGGAGGCAAGTGAGCTGGTCTGGGTCTGGGTCTGGGTCTGGGTCTGCACCCACCCAGCATCCTGTGGAACCAGGCAGAAGCCATGCTGGGTTGCACTCACACCACCTATTTGTCTTTGTGCCACAGGGTTTTTTCAAGAGTTTTTTAATATTGGTCAGCTCCTCATGTACTATTTGTTTAAAAGGGACCTTACTTTCAATACCCTATTTTTGACTTTATCAGCTGTGATCAGCTATCACTTAAAGATAACACCAGGCTTATGTAAAAATCATAACTGATCTTAAAACCAATGTATTTGAGAAAGTATTTTGATTTCTTCATTTTCCTAAGCGTTTTTAAGGCAAAATTGTAAGCTAGAAGTTGAGAGCTGGAATAGAATTTAAAATAAAATAAAAGCCAAGTTTTTACTCTAATACCAGGAACGAGAACCTCAGGCTTTAAAAGGATCCTTGAATATTTGAAACCAGAACAGTACTAAAAGAATCAGCTGTGCTAAAACTATTCATCTTACTGTTTTTATATCCAAGGTGGAAATCTATATTTGCGAAGTATTGCGTGTGATTTGAGCACCTGATGGGAACTGAAGAAGAAAAATTTAACCCTGAAGATTTGGCTTATTGAATGTAAATGACTGAAAACAGGGTGTCTGCTGATTCATTCAGTTTGTGACGGACTCTGTCATCATTGTCGCTTACTTGATTTCCTTCTCTGTTCATACTTCTCTATTTCACAAGGGACAGAGAAGACAGCATGCATGGGGGGGGGGGTGTCAGTCCTTGGAAGCTGTCACTCAGATCCGCGACTGAAAGCCGTGGAAACACTGCTGGCTTCAAGCAAGGGCTCAATGTAAGACATAGCTGGCTTCCTGAGCTGCTGGTGGGTAGGAAACAGGCGGGTAAATTGAGATCTGTGTCACAGAAGAAAACCAGATACGATTTCACAACACTGCACATAGGATGCCTGTGTCCAACCCGTCCTGAGGAACAGGCTGGGAAGCCTTCATTTGCTACCAAGGTTATCCTGCACCCGGCTGGCAGAAACCAGGGGGGATTTCCACAATGGCAAAGGATTCCCAAAAAAGTTCTCCCTATGCATGTGTGCCTTTCTCCCACCTTGGGGAAAGGATGCCTGCTGGACCAAGTCAGGCAGAGGCAGGCAAGGGCGGACGCGGTCCCTGAGCCTGCTGCCCTACCCCAGAGCGGTCTCCCTCCAGCCCTGCTGCAGCGGCAGTGGCTGTGCGTGGCCATGGGATCTCTCCTGAGGAGCCTTTCCCAGGCCATTTGGGACAGCAACATTAACAAAAACAGTTGAAGGCCCATTAAGTATGAGTCATGCATCCTGTGACAGCCCTTGCACATGGGGACTGAACTTTAGGAAACACCATCTCCCGCTGGTTCCCAACAGCCTCCAAACCAGTGCCACCCAGTTCAGCACAGCGCACATTCTGCCTTGCAATTTGCGCTGGTTCTTTAATGGAGTTTCTTGGCCCCAAAAAGCAGAGCCCAGCCATGTAGTAATCTCATCAATAGCTTGTTTCATACAGCCTTGGTCCTGCTGGGGAAAACCAGTGGTAGAATAGGAAGCCTGACGTGCAATAGCCCAGGGGCTTGCAGCCCAGATTTGAGGTACACCCTCTCATTTCTGAGATGCTCTCTGAAACATTATCCATGATTTGTTAATACGACCTGCTCTGAGCAGCCCGCAGAGCACAAAGCAATTTTATTGGAAAGTCCTCAGCTCTTCAAGACAAACGAGGAAGTCAAATGGGATGAAATATAACTGCTCCAATGAATGTGGCACTCCACTGTGTTATCCCATTTGAAAAAGGCTGAACTAAATCCAGTGGTGAGAAACATTTTGATTTCACTCCTGATTTAGCATTTTAAAGACTAACACGGGATTGCACTACACAAACATGCTGTTACCCAATTACTTAACTTCGGGCCCTCCCCGGCTCAATAAGCAGTTGCTCTTCACTGCAGTAGGCTTTTGGGTGACTCCACATGAGGCCAGGTGGCTACCATACTTTGCAGCAGGAAAGCGTAATTTCACCCTCCTATTTCTGCATGTTTAGGGCCAAAACTGCTCTTCCATTCCCTTCTATGCTCAGGCACAGAGATCTAGCCAAGCACATTTCACCACCGCTGGTGAAGACCATCTCCAGACAGGATGCTGGTTGTAACAGGCCAAGGGACACAAGACTTTCACTTTCCAGTTTTCTTCTCAGCTTTCTTTTTGTTATTTCTCTTCTCGCCATTCCTTTCTCCACAAATTTCCCCTGGCAACAAGACCAAATTAGTACTTGCAAAGAGTGTTGCACCAGACTGCAAATGCTGCTGCTCTTTGTCCTAAAATAATTCTCGTGTGAGTGATTAGAATATGGACTCCCTAAATTGTGATTTGTTTTACCTTAGCCCAAACGTGGGACTTAACGTTATTAGGATTTTTAACAGTGGCTGGAGAGTGCCCAGAAGTGCCATTTGCTCGTGGAGCGGAGCGTGACCTCTGCGGGGCACGGCTGTGTCCTCTGTTGCTCCCGGGGGGGGGCTGTCCTGCCCTGAGCAGGGAGGGGTGGTGGGGGTGGGGGTGGTGGAGTCAAAGCTCTGATAAGTCTTTTATATGCTCTCTTTGATCCCAGGAAGAGCTGCATTTGTAATAGATAAGACTCAGGGTGATATCTGAAGCTGGCAGGGCCATGGTGAGCTGGCAGGAGGCAGCAGCTCACCCGGGGTGATTTTCACCTTTCTAGAGGATGGAGAGGCAGCGCTGGGCAGAGGGACATGGTCCTGCCAGCTGCAGAGGGACTGGGGCATCTCGTCTCAGAAGATCCAATTTGTCACCTGCAAATACCTTCCTGACAGGCATTACTACTGTATTTGACCTTACACACATGTTCACGTGTGTTCCCACCAGCAGGGTCTCTGATGTCCCTCCTACGCTGCCACTAGGTTGAACGCTTTAGTCACCCAACAGCTAAAAGTTGGGCATTTCCACTCACGTCCCTTAGGGGAAATGCCAATCTCCAGACTGGGGGCCCCTGCCAACATACCCGTGTACCCCAAACACAGCAGCTCAAAGAGCCCAAAGCGACTTTTGGGTTCAGAGACAGGACTATGTGACGAAGCCCAGAGCCCCAGTCACCCAAGACACTGGCAGCAACCAGGTCAAATCCACATTTGCACTGAGCATCTCGGCGGGCCTGCGGACAGCATGCCAAAATCTCAACTCCAAAAGTACTAAATCTAGGGGGAGTTTCAATCCAGCAACAAGATACTTACGCTAAAATCGTACAGTATTTACAGAGTGTGTGCGCACGGGTGGGAGTTTATATTTGCAGCCTATGCACACACATATGTATGCACATATTAACCACTTTCATTTTTAACAAAAGCTAAAATCTAAGTTAGATCTCGAGAAAAAGGAATTGCTCATATTATTCCGATTTATCACATGCAAAATCACAGCTCGGACTGGCACCACGATCTGCGTTTGCTCAGTTCTTTTCCCACAAACAGCATTTTGGGGCACAAACGACCCGGTTCAGTGAAGCCGCAGAGAGCCAGCCCATGCCAGGGGCAAATTCCAGGCCTGGCCTAAATGGGTGTAATTCACATTCAAATCAGTTGAAGTTATGCCAGCCTGCTCCAGGACTGGCCCTGCTCCTGAAGCTTTTCTCCTGAGCTTTGTTCCCAGCCTGTCACTGTAATAAGCAGACGCAGCCAGAATTTTGGCGCAGAAGTGATGCGAGGACGGCTCTGGACATGTCGATCAATCACAAAGCTTTATGTTGGATAGAAATCAAATCAGCCACCGATTACCGACTCCCAGCCTGGTGAGGCCTGTGACGATCAGAGCATTTGGGGATACATATTTGTGTTCCCAGAAATGAAAACATAGGGAGTTATTAATAGACGAATCTAAAAGCATCCCTGACGCTGTGTAAGTTCTCATCACCTGGCAATCCGTTGCTATACCCGCTGCCGGGAACGTAATCATGTACATCGTCATCGTGCACCCGCCGTCGTCATCAGCAGCAGGAGCTGAGCCCGGCTTTGGGGCCAGCCCAGTCTCCAGGAAAGGGGCAGCAACATTTTACCCCCCCTCCAAGGCACTTGCAGAGGGAATGTGTGCCAGGGCCAGGGCCCACCCAGGCAGGGCCAGATTTTCCTCTTACCAGCTCAGCTGTTTCCACCTCCCCTTGGGAGACAGGCTCCCTTTTCCGCTCTTCCCAGACCGGCTGAGGGAAAGCCTGGGTGCCACCCTCTGGTTTAACGACAAAGCAGGGAGCAGGAGGGCACCAGTGAAGGATGCTCCTGGCCTGGGGGCAGTGATGAAGGAGGATCCAGAACTTACCCTTGCTATTCTTACCTTGGAATAGGACCTGGCCAGGGCTGGAGAATGGCTGGATCAATCTCAACTTCATGCCTAGACCTTCTCAGCATGCAAACTGGGAGGCTGGAAGTACTTCTCACCACCTGCATCTGGTGGGGCCAGAGGATCAGGTAGGATTTGGCCACACCGGCCAGGTTTTCAATGCGCTCTGCATCAGTATTCACCACAAGGAACAGAAACCCAATGCCCTTGTCCATGTGCTGTTATGTCTGCTCCTCTATTCCTCCCCGCCATGAGCTTCCCTTGACACTGCAGACACAAAAGACTTTGCTTTCCAGCTCCCACCTAGCTGTTGTGCAGACAGACAGCGCGAGACCGTCCTTTTCCAACAACCTCTGAGGTCTCTGCTGTCGCTCTGTACAGGTGGAGGTGTTGGCCAAGAGCAGGCTGGGCTACCCACGGCTAGAAGATGAAAGGCTGGAGAGGAAGGTGATGTAGCCAGCTGATTCCTGGTTCAAGCGCTCGGTTCCTGGGTATGGCAGGGTGCTGAATGCCTAGGGGGAAAATATTACTATTAATTACTATTATTATTACTATTATTTAAAGCCAAATACATGAAATAAATGACCAATTTTACCGATATTTTTTCTTCTAAAAACTTGTGAGTTTTCCAGGCAAAACTTTTCGGAACATGTTAAAATACAGGTATATCTCACAGCTGCTCTGTTCTTGTCCTTTAGTGCGGTCATCTAGCACCCCATTGTAAAGTTCTGTTTCCAGAAGGTCATTCAACTATAAGGCTGCTTCAAACAGCTTAAAATTAGTTATAGTTTTATAAACAATCACATATTTATGTAAGGAGAGGCATTTTTTTTAATATACATTTAATAAGACACTCAGAATATGAAGTGGCTATGTTTTGGGATTTTGTTCATTTTTATGGTGTTACTACCCATTTATATTATGGGCTCTGGGGAGTGGAGGCTAAAATTGAGAGCTTATGAGAGATTATAAAGGAAAAGAATGTACGTATTTTTCATGGCAGTTTGAATAGCCAGGTTGGAAAATTAAAAAAAAAAAACAACAAAAAAATAAACTCCAGCAATGCTTTTTACTGACATCTCAGACAACACTCTTTAGCCAAAGGTAGAAATAAAAAGACACACATAGAGCCTCTAGTCTGGGCAGTACTTGCTCAGCCCGAGCTGAGCATAATTTTTTTTTCATGGACTTTTCTCCGGAGTGCTCCACCGGCACGAGAGCTTTAACTGCGGCCCGAGGAGTGGAGGGCTGTGGCTAAGCCCACCTTCGGGACTGGGGCACCCCAAGCAGAGGCGGTGAATGGCCGGTAACTGCAGGGGCCCAAGCGGAAAGTCCCAAGACCTGAGTTGCCGGAGTACGTGGCACCATGAAACTCTGTGTGTTTAAAGCATCACTCCTACTCATGTCTGTCAAAGCTGCGGGCACTTACACTTCTGTAAGTCTGATTTTCAGGGCTTCAGCGAGCATCCAGAAAGTGAAGAAAATATATTTATGGACCACCCATGGTCAAACACCGCAGATGTCTGGACACAGATTTGCACAAACCAGGAGGTCCCTGTGACCAGAATGGACTGAGTACCCAGCGAGCCCAAAGCTCAAACTCCTTGCGTGCAGTTGGTTTCCCAGCTCACATGCACCACTCCCGGCCCCTGGTTTTACAGCAAACTTCTTGAAAGGAGCGGAAGCAGCTGGTGAATAATTCATTGTGCGCCCTCCCGGTTGTACTGCAGCCTCTCCGCTTGTTTGCAGGCAGGGTTATCTGTACCACCGCGAGCCATTCCCCCAACGCTGCTGGAAACAAAGGCTCCCTTTTTGCGGCTGTTTATGCAAAGGACACAGAGAGGGATGCAGGAGGAGCTGGGGAAAAGCAGTGGTCGGAGATGCCACCCAGCAAGGTCCCTCCTCAAGGAGCAGAGGTGTCTCCAAGCAAGGAGGGCTTGGGACTCAGAGCCGCATCCCAGGTCTATCTGCTGGCTCTGTTCCCCTCACCACCAAGCCTTCTCCCAGCTTACTGAGGATAATGACCCGTCCTCCCATATCAGAAAGACTACTTCTCAACTTAGGAATGGAACTGAAGTTAGGAAAATTAAAGAATTATGAAAATTAAAGAATCAAGCCAATTAATTAGCACAGTGGGAGAAGAAGATTCCAGGAACGTTTTGGAGGGTGAAGAGCAGGGCTGGGCACTGCAGGACATAACGGGACAAGGACAGGCTCCCAGCAGAAGCTGAGGCTGTGCTGAAAAGTTGAGCAGAAGCATGGTGCCTCTTTGGAATGTCGTACCACCTGGGTACATACTGCTACCCTTCATCTGGAGTTTGGTGGCACGGAGCAGTTCTGGGAGATGTGGCAACAGGGACACCAGCTCCAGGGAATGCTTTTTGGGGAAACGCTCCAAGCGGGGATGAGCCATTCCCCAGGAGAGGGCTGCCAGTCGGGATAACCATGCTGCTTGTCTTGTGCCGAGGACCCCAGCCATCATCTCACTTCCAGCTCATCCTGAACTGGTGGAAAGTTATTATCCTTACTGCACCTCCCAGGCCATAACTCACACATCTATTAGTGACACCTTACTATATTTTTTTGCCATCACTTGCAGTGCTTTAGAAGTTGCCAGAGGCCGGCTCAGGGAACGTTTCTCCAACATGTCTTCAGATGTAATTTAAAAAGGACTCTTTTATTAGCTGGCCATCCCAATTAGCCTGCAGCACGGAGGCCGTGGGAGGTTTTGCAAGTGGTTTTTTTTACAAGATCACAGCAAAAAGCTGTTTCCTCTGACATCCAAGAAGTTTCCTGCAGGAGCGAGCGGGGCACAGCCATAACTCCACATGGAGGGTCACGGGCTCCATCTCCAGGCACGGCCGCTTCGGGCAGGGGGGTGAGGGGAGGTGGGCACGCAGCCTCGCAGATCTCCCCTGCGCCTGAGCCCGCTGCCCCACGAAAGGCCGTGGAAACAGCCCGTTTCCAGGCCCCTGCCTCCAGCCGGTGCTGCTCTTTGTGAGCTGCACAGATGCAGCGGGAGGGAGAATATTGGTTGAGTCCTGACAGACCTTATGCTAATTCACCAAAGAGAATTTTAGACCATACACGGACCCTTAATCAAGTGGGAGAGACAGCAGCGAACACGACATTTAATTATGGGAAAGAAAAACGAAGTCTTTTACCCTGCATTTGGCGTTCTCCCAACACAGAGTTAATTGTTAGGAGGGCATATTAGAAGGCAATGGAGGAGAAGATTGAAAACCCTGATCACGCCAAGGTCCTGAAAATGCTGAATTTATTGAATTTCACATGAGAAAACACAGACTGTGCCACGCTGAGGGCAGTGCCGGCAGCCAGCTAAGAGCTCGGGGGGTCTGCATGTGCATGTGAGAGGGGGACAAAGCACCCCAACCACTTTGTGAGTCCCTGCCAACTGCTGGCCAAGCCCTGCTGCATCCCTGAAATGGGGCAGGTCAGGATGCTGGGGTAGATGGCCCTGAAGCATGGGCAGACCTCGGTGTAGGTGATGCACAAGGTCAGCACGGTCTCCAGAGCTCTATTTTTCTTCAGAAAAGGATCTAACCAGGTAATGCTGGAAAGGACATTTCAGCTGTGATCTCTGTGTAATACATTCAGCTATATTTGCCTTAATTTGGCAAGAATCTGCAGCAACAGCGAGGCCGAACAGCTTCGGGAAGCGCTGGCACAGATGCCCACAAGAGCGTGACAGCCATGGGGCTGGAGCAGGGGGCACTACGAGACCGGACAATCCACAAAAAGCTTCCCCAAAAAAAACCTCACCACCTCCAGCAGTTTGATACTTCAGCACGTCCTTGGGCTGCGGTGTGGCTTTAGCATCCCTCAGCACGTTTCCCCGTGCACTCTCCCGGCCCTCCCTTGAACCACATAAACTTTCAGCCCCATTTTTGTTCATGTCTGGTCACAGGTGAGAGCAAAACTGCATCCGGAGCTGACCTGTGGATTTAGTCGTTTATACCACGATCCTTGGCCTAACACATCTCCCCGGGAAACTCTCCCAGTTGGGTCCCGGGAAGAAAAAAAGTGCCAATAATTCCCAATTCCTTCATGCTGTTAACAACCCCGCCTGTGTTTGCTGAAGTCTGTAGAACTGACTCCAGATTTTAGCAGAGCAAGCTGCTTTTTTCTGCCCTTTATTTATTTTTTTAAACATGAAAATCTACCCTGGTAAATGCAATCCTGCTCATGTTACACCTGCAGTAGCTGTAGACGTACTGCAGGGGGTAACCTTTGGCTGCTGATGCACTCGCTGCTGCAAGTGGAACAAGTGGGCTTTGGTGAAGAAACTCCACCAGGAGCCCCGGTGATTTATACTGTGGTCCAAATTTAATTACAGCAAGATTCTGTTTTTCCTCGTCTTAAATAGCTTAGGGAAATGAGCCCTAAAAAGAAAAATAAAATCATAAATTTTTAAAAAGACAGTCAGAATCTGACATTTGGGGTAAGGTAGCTAAAACAATTATTTTGCTTCTCTCAGATTGTATGATTTTTGTGCTTGACCAGTATCACCAGAGATATACCCAAACTGAACACCTGAATCTGCCTCACAGACACATAGACCGCCGCTGCAGAGGCAGAAGTCCAGCAGCAAATGTTATTTTCTAGCTCTTAACGAAGTACAGTAAACCAGAGCGAACCTAAAAGGCTCATGCAGAGAGCAACACACTCCTCGCGCCAGCAGTCAAGGAGACCTCCCAGTTCAGCGAGCGCATGGCCCACTCTGAGCTTTGACGTGAGCCCCAGCAGCTTTGCTGGGAGTTACGCTAAATGCTGAGCCAGGTCCCAAGCTGCTGCTCTGGGTGACCATCAGAGGCCACGCATCCCTCGCAGCCAGCCCGAGGATGCTGCACGCACCTCCTGAGATGGGGAGCTAAGTCAGGATGGTGCAACACCGAGCATCTATGCATTGATGGACATCTCAGGGTGAAATTCTCCTGAGATGAGAAAATGAAAAAAGATTGATGGCAGGTCCATCCCCAGCAGCCAAAGGCAGTCTGGTTTTGGCTTCGATTTATCAGGAGTCTGACCCGGCTAGCAGGCAGCAGCAAGCACTAGCCAGGCCGTGTTCACAAGGCTGGCGATGGGCAGGAGCTCTGTGGCCCGTGCCAGGGCAGGACCAGCCAGGCAGAGCGGGGCCAGTGGCCACCGGACCCGCCGAGGGGTGAAACCCAGGAGCTCCGGCTCAGCCCCGCGGTGCTCAGCTCTGCCTGCCTCATGCTTGCAGCCTCCACCACTCATGATGGCACTGGAATGGGCTGCCCAGGGAGGTGGTTGAGTCCCCGTCCCTGGAGGTATTTAAAAGAAGGATAGATGAGGTACTTGAGGACATGGTTTAGTGGTGGGATGGCAAGGTTAGGTTAGTGGTTGGACTTGATGATCTTAAAGGTCTTTTCCAACCGAGATGATTCTATGATTCTATGATTCTATGATGATGCAGTTTTTAGGTAAGTAATAAAGTTGGGCTCTTTTTTCAATGAGTCAAGAATTAATCTCTTCACTAAAACATCTAATATGCTGTTAAAAAATTGATTTAAACACTTCCCACTGTTTTTATAACACTTGGTCCACTCCGTTGGATTTTTTTTTGGTGAAATATTTTCCCTGTTAAGCCATACAAATATTTTCTTCTGAGGGGCTCTTTGAAGAAGGGGCTGGCTGATCATTTGCAAGAGTGTTTTCCCCAGGGCCGTTTCCAGCGCTGCTTGGTCATCCTCCAGGAGACCTGGCAATAATTCACCCCCGAGCTGTGCGCGCCCTCAGTCACATTGGATTTTCAAGAAATGTGTCAGCATCTTACCCCGCACCAGGAACCTGACGCCCCGGTTAGCAGGAGGAATGTGTGAGCCCACACCTACGGGCAGGTCACACAAGTGGAAATGAAGGTTAGAAAAGTGCCAAGGCCAGACAGCAGTGAAACGCGGACGAGCAGATTCCCCCTTTTGCAAGGATTGATTTGAATCGTTTGCCTTTAGTCTGCAGCAACAACCATGCCTCAGATCCCTATTGTCCTACCAATGCAAGTGTCCTCTGAGAAACCCGGGGAGACCTCTGGATGTAAGGAAGAAGGAAATGTCCCAAGACAGCATGGACTCATCAGGGCAAAAGCAGTGAGACAAAGCCAGGCCTCACCACAAAAGTAAGGGGGAAAATAAATTTAAAAAATTAAAAAAAAAAAATTGTAAAAAAAAATTTAAAAATCTCAGAACAAAGCCACCTCATCTACAACAGTTTTAAAATGGAAGTCAAACTGAAGATTGAAAGACCGGCTTGCTCAGGAAGCACATTTTCCTGTTCCCTGTACAACAACCAGAGGGTGGTTTCAATTCATCAGCGGCTGAGCTGTTGCAGGCTACAACTCACTGGTGAATGAGCTACTTTACAGACAACGGAGCTTTATCCTCTTGGTAGCTCAGCTTCTCCAGTGTCTCCCAAACAAGTGGGAAATGACTGACAGGCCTTTGCAGAACCGAAGGCAGCTGAGGCTCCAGCTTTGGGAAGTTATCACGGCGTCAGGCCGATGGAGCTGGGGGAGCCCCGTGAGAGCAGGGGCTGGGAGGCAGCAGAGCAGCGTGGATGCAGCTCCATCCCCACCACTGCAGGTGACCCAAGGAGTTCAGCTCCTGGCGTCTGGTTCAGCCTACCCAAGCCCCAAAGCAAGCCTGAATGTCGCATCCACTGCTCTGAACTTGCCTCACCTCCCCCCCCCCACAGCCATCCTTACACTCCTGCTAAAATATCCAGCCCTCAGATACACTTAGTCTTTGGGAGCACAGATCAAGTATCAGAGAACCAGTCCCATCTTCCCCAGATGACAAAAAAGCTGGAAGCAGCAGCACCAAGAAGGCTTGCCTTGCCTTTACATCTCCACAGGCTGTCAACTCTGAAACCTAATGATGGTACTAAAACAGCAGCCGTCCTTGGCTTGCTTTCAGGGACCACTGCAGTGGGCTACCAGCTGCAGTGGGCTCATGCCACCATCCCATGCTCCTTCTCTGAAGCCCCAGCCCCTCAGAGGGAGCATCCAGCTTACCCCAAATGCTTGCTGTGGCATAGCCACTGCAACACACCAGAGACCAAAAAACTGGAAGCTCACCTCTGATGTAGGACAAACTACAACCCACACAGCAGAACCTTGTCTTACTCACCAAGAACAGACCAGCAGCTCCGGGAGCCCAGGGATACCAGCAGCAACTTAAGAAAAGCTGCTTTTATTCTATACAAGCAAGCAAAGACCTTGAACTCTTATCAGGCACTTATCACCAGGACAACAGAGAGAGGTGCTTGAACCCTGGCCAAAACGTTTTTCTTTCTGCTCCACAGAACACATGAATCGCAAGAGCAGCCTGTCTCCAGGAGTACTTGTGCCTCAGACACAGCAGCAAGATTTCCAGGGTAAACTGAAATGAAATCTTATATTTTCTGTGGTCTAAATCTAATCACAGGTATAAGGGATCTCACCGTTTAAAAAAACCCAACCCAAGGGCATTACCTCTCCCAAGCACAGGCATTACTCCAAGACTTACATCCCTTTATCCCACCACTCTGATATATTAGCCCGGTCCCACTTTCCTCAGTAGTTTAAGCTGAAACACCTGGCCGCAAACTGGGACACAGGCACTTCTTATTTTGTCATCCCTGGTCTGGGGACAGAAGAGTGCTGCTAAAGGCTGGCAGCAACAAAGCAGAGATGTGAATAGGGGAGCCTGTTTTGTCTGTCTCCTGCAACACTTCTTAGCGTGAGCTAGAAAACTCTAGAAAATTTCATCATTTGTATGCATTTCCAGCCCCTGGAGCTGTAACTCACCATGCATAGACTTTTCGTCCTGCTTGTGTTACCTGCCTTCCTATCTGATTTAGTAAAAATTCCCATTTTATTGAAGTGAAATTCCCACCTGCATTCTCGGGCTCTTCAGGAGATGCTGCCACACCAGTTCCAGGTGAGCTGCCAAACAAGAGCCCATCAAACAACCCTCGTCTGTGACGGACCATGTTGGCGTGCCTGGGGTACGCAGACGGGCTGCGTGGCTGGCGTGGGCACTGGCCCTGCCCAGCCCCCGTGGCATGCCGTGCTCCGCAGCCCCAGCAGCACCGGGCTCTGGGAAAACATCTGAAGAAGCCCAAGACCTCGCCCAAGCACGCTTTGCACCTTTCTGCAATAAAAAACCCATGTGCGCTCCAAATACATTGTTCATGTCAACAGCGGCTGCTGCTCCAGCCCCACTGCAGGCAGGCTCCAGCCCCGCTGCCGAGACGGAAAGCAATGGTGAGCCCGGTGAGCCCCTTCCAGTCCCAGCATCCGAGCAGGGCTGCAGGAGAGGTCTGGGGAGCAGAGCCACGGTGGAGCAGCCCACGGGGACCCCTGTGCTCGTCCCGCGCAGCTCAGGCAGCGGCAGGGAGCAAGCCGACCTTTCTGCCGTCCTTAGCAGCTGGGCTCGGGTGTTTCTCAGCCTCACTATTTATACCTGGCTTGTTTTTGTCAGGCGTCTCATCTCCCCGTTACCTTACATCATCTTTTTAGCCCTTTTTGAATTTCTGTTTACTGGGCTGGAGGCACAGTGGAAGGCGAAGATTGTCACAACATACCAGCAACATCTGGAAACATCAGCCCTCCCGTTTCACTAAAATGCTTGTGCAAGAGCAAAGGGAAATCCTGGCAAGGGGAGCTGCACCCTAATCCCCCAGCCACTTACTAAGCCATGAAGACATACTAATGGACAAATCTGATCAGGCAGTTACAATAATTTCCATGCAAAAGTTACGCTTCCAGATGGAGAATAGCGTAAAATGAAACTAGTCCTGAATCCTGCAGGTAAAAGGCATTGCCACCCTGATTTTAGGTGGCTTTATATGCACAAAATTATCTTACCGCCTCTACGTAGAGGATAGCTACTGAGTTAGAAAAAGGAAAAGCAAACTGAAAAACCCTACTGTGAACTTGCTATGGTCTAACCTCCTGATTACACTCGGATTTGAAAATTTCATTAGAACATAATTACAGAGAAACCGGAAATATTACAGAGGCCTCATCACCAGACCCAGGAGGTTTTCTTGGCAGCAGAGCAGTTTCAGGCAGCACTGGAAGACTTATAACTATTTTTGTACAAAAGAAAAGGGAAAGGCAGACTCTTTCTAAACACCACTTTGCAGCAAAAAGGCTTTTGACTGGTAATCCAATCTTTTTCAGGAAAAAACCCCAGGTTTCCTACTGGGATGTACAGGACAGATGAACATCTGCCTGTTGAGGTGGCAGCTGCTGTGAGAGTCGACTGCTGTAACACAGCTCCTTACCACCAAAGGAAGTTCATGACAGAGCTGCCCTCTTTCCTCATCCCTGTTTGTTATTTCAACAGATCCAGCGACAGCCAAGAGCAGAGAGAATGAACAAATGGGAATAAAAATAAGTCCTCAAAGACATGCAAAGCATTAGGCTTCTTATTTTTTTTTTTTTATCATTCTGCTTGGCCTTATATCTATTGTGTTTTATGATTCAAGTGGCAGAGGGATTTATACAGTAAAACCAGATCAAACACAACCCTTGGGTAAGCATTGTACTATCTGTACCCGCTTCTAAAGAAAAGTAAGGTGGCTGCTTTGCTTTTTCTTAGATAGGAGGAATTTGCCCTGCAATGAGCTACGAGGTCAGAACAGTTTCACTCTGAACAGTGGGGTCTGAACAGCCACACACGCCACCAAAATTACATATACACTAATCACATGTGAACTCAAATTATTTAAGCCCAATGGTTGAACAGGGCATTTCTGAGTCACAGAGCCCTGCTCACATCCCAGCTATAAATGCCTTGGGGAAAAAAAGGATGGTCAGGGGTAACGCTCCCTGAGGCAACCCGAGCATCTCCCCAGTGATGCCGCTGCAGTGGGAAGATGTCTCTCCGCCTTGCTCTGAAGAGGCTCCATCCCCCCAGACCTCATCTAGAGAGAGGGATCTCCACAGCCCTGACACATACAGCCTGCTCCAGAAACCAGGAGCCCGTGAGCACGTGGCTCACACTATGTACCTACGCATCCCTTGGCTTTACGCAGAGCCATCTCGGCATCCCCGGCAGCGTCCCCGGGAATGAGGGTGCTGCTGCATCAGCGGTCCTGGGGCCCTAAAGCCCGGAGAACCAGAGGTTTCACTCCAGCCAATTATAGCACATTATAAATAGAGGATCCTGCGTGTTTTGGAACCTGCAAATAACAAGCGGCAGGTTCTGCTTCTGCAAATAGCCCGGGGAGCTGGTAAGGCCGGGCTCGTGTCAGCTGGCCTGAGAAGCGCTGGGGTTAAAATGACACCGCCGGGGAGCAAGGAGGTGTCCCCCACCCTGGCCAGAAACTGGGGTGGCAAGCCTTGGACACCGATCATCAGTGGAGTCAGGTCCTGCTTTAGCAAAGCCTTTATCCTACTCAGCTGCAGGAAAATGGAGCTTTCATCCTACACCTTCCTCGAGTTTTTTAAACCAGCAAACTTTAATAATCACAAGTACACTTTTCTAGACAAACAGATGCTTTTATAACGATTTCAGGCACGTTCACAATATACAATACAAAATCAGGCAACTCGTTGGTTCACCACCTATTATTCTTAGGGAGCCAGAGGGCAACAAATTCACAGTGAATTCAATCAGGCACTTGCTCAGAGCAATTCCCAATGGGGAAGGCATACCAGCCTCTAATTGTAAAGGACTGCATCATTTTTCTAACCTTTGAATATTATTGATTTTTTTTTTTTTTTTCAGGTGTGGAGAGAGAAATGCCAGGCGTGATGTCAGCAGGCAGCGGTACATGGCACAACTGCTGCTTCCAAAAGTGGAGCACTGAACGCCAACCGCAGCAGAGGCTGGATATTGCACGGCCAGACACAAGCTTCGCTGTGCATATTTGGGGCAAGGGAGGTGAGGGTTTGACCCCTCGAGCCCTCGGGGTTTGCTCTGCCAAGGCCAGGTTGCTTTATCATTCTGATAAGGGTAATCCTGTTAGGCAAGCACATCAAACAAATAGTCATTCCCGATTGCAGATCATGTCTAGGCAAATCTAACCCCCCCCGGTTAAAAATGTGCTGAGCGCGCAGTCCTGTGGCACAGCCTGCTTGGGGCCGAGCGAGGGATATGTGGGGTGTCCTGTGCCCCAGGACCCCAGCGCAGGCACTCCCTGAGGGCCGGGCTAAAGCCTGGAAGCACCTAAAAATTGTAACAGAGTAAGTTCCCTCTTTCCCCTTCACTTCTTGTGTAGAAGAGGACAGATGACTCTTATGTCAGGCTGTTTTGCTTCTATATTTATGTCCTGCCTTAGGCTCACAATGTTCAGCTCAGATGCAATCCAGTCTGGTCGTATTAATACATCTGGGAAAATATTTTTAACAACCAACACCAAGCTGCAGGCCAAAATAATCCACGGGAGCCAGGAGCTCTCTGACCCCTCTCACCCACTTGCTTATGAAACAGAAAAGGCTCCCCAAAAGGTACTTCTTTGTCTTTTAAGGGACAAACACACTTTTCAGCTTCTCCCTGTAACATACTGGATCAAATTTAATCTCTGCTGCTGCTCTGGGAGCTTCTCTAGGTTTCCAAAAGGATGACTGTGGCTCATTTATTACAGGTGCCAAAATCAAGGCTTAATGAGGGGTGGCCCGCGAACCTAGCCAAAATAAAGAGGACGCTGATGATAGCCTGGGACCATTCCTGAGGGCCTGTGAGACAGCTGCAGCTGAAGGACCTTATCGCCTGGCTGCCCACCGCACTTCTGCCAGACCACTTTTCTCTGTCAAGGAACCAGAATGAAAAATAAGTTTCAAAGCCTTTAAAACTGGGTTATGCCACCAGCAGACACTGACCACCTCAACAGATGTGTGACACCAGTTCAGCCATTTATTCAGCCTCCCATCAGCCAGGACCGACGTTTGACAGCGGTCAACCCTCACGTCACGTACTTCCTCCAGAGCCAGTGGAGAGATTTCCTTTCCAAAACAAAGTGTTTCAGAGCTTCACTTGGGCTCCCAAGCGTCATTTGGGATGCAGATTTTTGGAAGGGTGTCACATTCGCTCAGCAGCAGCCAGGAAACAAGAGTAACAAAAGAAGACTTGTTCACTTTGCTGTTTCCAAAGCAGATTTTCTTTCATGCTGTGGGTCAGGATGGAGCTGACCCTGTAGCGCAGCAGAGAAAACAAAGCAGCCAGGGTTATGGGCAGCTCAGGCTCAATGTGAAATGATGATTCATACAAACTTAGACAAGTAGAGAGCAACTGTAATACAAAAGAAGACTGAGGAGGAAGAAGAGGTGGGCGCTGAGCAGGACAGTGTGGGGGTGAGTGGTGAGAACAGGGTCCAGGGACACGACTCCTCCCCTGGACAGAGTGGTGATGTCTGATGGTTTCAGCAAGGGAGCCAGGAGCAATGCCCCAACCCCGACCACCGCTGACCCTCTGCGGCATCTTTAGTGATCTTGTTTCTCAAATAAAAATATTTTCCCACTTCCCAGGAAAACTTCTCTGTCTTTTTTCCAAAGCGATTCAAGATTCTGAAATGAAAGGACAGAGTGATTTGTAACAGCTGCTTGCCAATATGCCCTCCTGAAAAATGGAGATGGGCAAAACAGGCACGCAAAAGGCAGGTACGCGATGGATGTTACAGACTCAGAGGCGGGTATAGGAGAGGGGTGCTTTCCTCTCCACAGCTGATGTGCAACAGACATCCATGGTGAGATGCCCTCACCACCACGGGGGTGGGGGGGGGTGGAAGGAGAGTCCTCGGGCTGCCCTCCTCAGCTGCCCTCCTAGCCCTGCCGCCTGCTTCCTCGCTGGGTGCTCTGGAGATGATAGAAATAAAGGGTGAGCTCCTCAGGTGGGGAACCAGCAGCAGCAAAAGAAAGGAAACTGAAAGGTTTCTGGAGAAGAAGTTTATCTAAGGCTTCCACGAGGTGTCAGCAACAGCTATTATTCACCACAGAGGTGCCTGGGGCTGCCATCCACCTCTTCGCCTGGCATGTCCTCGCCAAAGGAGAACAAGCCCCGTCGGTGACGGCCAGCAGCTCTGCCTTCTTGTCTCCTCACAGGCCAGCACTGGGCGACCAGCCTCTGTCCCCTAACACAGCAGAGCAGAGGGGTCCCCACGCAGAGCCAGGACCCCAAGGACCAAACCGATATACTGGCATATGATCCCTGACCTGAAGAGCTCACCAGCTAAAGCAGGATGGCTGAAATGGCGTTACTGCACCCCTTCTGCAGACGGGATGCTGGTGGCACAGCGAGATTAAACTGGAGGTCAACGACGTACCCGTGGTGGGAGAGGACATACAGCGTGGATGTTCCAGCCCAGCGCCCCTACTGCAAACCCGTGACTCTCCTCACTCTTTACTTCTCTCTGAAGACATTTAATTTTAGCTAAACGGGACATTAGGCGTTTCTATCTGACTTATTGACAAGACCCAAGAAGCTTAGAGCCAAGTGGCAGCTCTGCTGCTCCAGCCCACCACGGGTCTGGGGCTGTTTGAACTCTGGTCCTGAGCCTGCTTTCGAGAGAGGAGACTGGCAAATGTTCAGAGTCAAACCTATGCAAAAAATCCTTGCAAAGACTGGAGTAAAACCCATATCTTTCAGCCTTTTTCAAAAATGAGGGATGTACTCTTTGGTCATCTTTCATCTCGTCCTCAAAACCAGCCCTAAACATTAACTATGTTCAGTGTGCTCACTGATCCTACCTATTTTCATATTGCTTTTAATTACACCCGCAGTCATGCCCATTAAGTCAATATGATCCTGCCCTCAATTTAATGAAAACCTCAGGAAACAAATGACGTCTGCTACGAGAAACGGCACAACTTTTCCCCTCGTTCCATTACGTTGCTGGGTTTCCGTAGCGTTAAGCGGGTTTTAGTTGGTCACTGGCTGGAGAAACCAAAGGATCAACCTCCTGGAGGAAGGTGAAGAAAAAAATAGCTCTGAGAGGACACGTCACATTACTCGGATGCGGTCGCACCAATGGAATAATCTTCGTCATGTGCCAAGGAACCTGTGATAAGCCCTCTCATAGTCGGATCAGTAATAAGATCAGTTACTTAATTCAAAGTGATTAAAACCAGGCTGGACTGCAAACAAGCAAGTCATGTCCATGGGTCTGCACATAAAATATATATCACAAAATTAAAACTTTTCTGGGCTACTGTGTTTTGTCAGTAGAGCTGGGCAAGCAATCACAATTTTGGGGGCAAATGTAACACTTTTTCTCCAGTGCAGCCCACAAACAGGCTGCCTTTCCTACAGGCAGGCTCCTGCTTCGAATGCGTGTGACAAATACCCTTTGCAAACGGGGCCAGCCTCCGGGTTACCCGCTGCGTGCACGGCCACGAGGACACCGCACGCTCTGGCCTATTTTTAAGCCCGTGCTGGGGCCCGAAGCACCCTGGTTGTAGCTGGTCCCCTCACCTCCACTGGAGAGCTTGGCCTGAGAAGAACAGTCCCGCTTCCACCCCAAATACATTAATGTCCTACGCAAAAGCCATTTTGGCTTTGTGACTACGCTAATCCCCTCCCTTTGGGCTCCGACACCACTTGGCTTACCCAGGCATGTGTGGACGATGAGTAGAAAGGGGCTGGGCAACCTGGCTGGTCACCACGCTGGACTTCCAAATCGATGGAAATCTGTGGTGATGTCCTGGCGGCGGCAGGGAAAGGATTTGGGATTCCTGGACGGGCAGGGCTGTCTCCCGGAGCAGGCAGCACGCAGAGATGTGGCGGGTACCACTGCCATCAGCGACGGGCGGCGAGGCACGGGGGGTCAGGCTGTGCCGGACACGAAGGAAGGGCTATAAAATTAGCTAGTTTTAAACCATTTCTCTTGATCCTGCGCTTTGGTACAAATTATCCCTTGCCTGCAGTAATAGGATGCGACTGACAGGTGAGTGCCCCGGTGGCAGCAGGGAGTGGTGGAAGCAGCTACCTTTAATGAGTTTTCGTCTGGAATCAGACACGACCGACGAAAGAGGATTTTCCACGCTGCGGCTGACATCCAAGACACCAGGAGCTGCGGTGGATCTGCGGGGATCCTCAGATGACGAATCGCTCTGACAAACGCTGGGTGTAATTCTCTCCGGCAAAGCAGCTCAGCGCACGTTATCCTGATTTCTCTTGCCTCAGATGTGGTCACAGAGTTTCTGAGTGTGACGGTGGTGTGCAATGGCCTACCCGGCTCACCCACCCGCCTGCATCCCCTCACACGGGTACCCTGGTTTTGGTGTGAGCATCGCGTGGCAGGGAAGAAGTTACAAAGCAAACTGAGCACAGTTTAAGCATTGTTTCCCTGGCTGAATGGCAGTTCAGGAGAGGCACGACAAAGGGAGCGGTTGTTCCTCGCCAGCTTCGTTCTCATCGGGGTCAAGGGGAGGGGTGGCAGCGTGCCCCGAGCAGCTTCACAGAGACGGCGGCAAGGAAGTGGGGTGCTTCAGCACATGCCTGGCGATCCCCCCCAGCGCGCATGCACGTCGTGCTGGGATGTGGAAAGCGTCGCTCATTCCAGCAGCGATCAGCAGAAGCTGCGCTCCCGCGCTGGCAAGGGAAAGGCTGGAGAACCCCAAGGATGGAGAAACCGGAGTTATTGGCCATGAACCCAACAGCAACCGGCATCGCCCACCCGCAGAGGGTCCAGTCACACCTTTCTGACTGAGAGTGCGATGGCTGCGAGCGGGGGAGACGCCGGGGCTCAAACGCACAGTGCAAAGGAGGGAAATGCTCTGAACCCGCTTGGGAGAGGATAAGGATGGAGCAATTCCCAGGATGTGCTGTCAGTAAGGAGGCCTTGTGAGAGAGATCCCAGTAAGGACAGCACTGGCTTTACCAGTGCGTGGCTGTCACCTGTACACACACATTTTAGGGCCAAGGGACTGCAGGTGCCCAAGGGAGGGAGTCCCTGGTGCGGGGCTGCTGGCAGCGCCAGGCTCACCCCACGCCACGACCACCGCCTCACTCTTCTGCAGCCCAGACCTGAGGGGTGACTGCCAGCGGGAAGGGCAGCAGGCAAACGTCACTATCCAGGAGACAAGCGAGAGCCACGCGTTTTGCAGCAGGCACGTGTGCGCACACACGCGTGAGCCCGCAGCTGGCGCCGGCCGCAGGGCAGTGCCAGCCTCCGGCCAGAGCCACCCCCGGGGGAGGCAGGGGGACACGGAGATGTGCCGCGGGCCAGGCTGGGCCCTGCCCGGGCAGGCAGGGAGGAGTGACACCGTGTGCCCGCGGGCACCGCGTGTCTGCAGCCTCCCCCTCCCAGCAGCCCGGGCCTCCCACAGCCCCGGTGCGCGGGTCTCGCTGCGGCCCAGATGCCACGCTCCAGGACCCCGGGTGTCCGGGTCCCTGCGTACCCCGGCGCCCACAGCCTCAGGACCCCGTGCCCCGCGACCCCACGCTCTCTGCACCCCATGTGCCNAGGGGGGGTGTGCCGGGAAGGGTTCCCCTGCACCGGGACACGGACTCCCTGTGCACCGAGTGCAGGCCGTTCTCGCGTACCGGGAACGCGGACGTCCTGTGCGCTGAGTGGAGGCCGTTCCCGTGCACCGGGTTCCTTTGCACCGGCGATAGGCGCGTCCCGCGTACCG